>SNQJ01S0003679.1:293987-335731 GCA_010110895.2 Picea sitchensis | reverse complement strand
TAATGACATCTTTAAAGTCCAACAGTTAGAAGATGAGACCCTTGAAGACTATATGGAAAGATTTGGTTATATCTAGAGGTGCTTAACCTGATGGCATCAGGTGACATCTCTCATAAACCATTTGCTGAAATATGTGAAATGTGTAAAAACTAATCAAGGAGTAGAGCCAAAACAAGAAAGAATGTTCGAGACCCTTATAATAGAAGCTTAAAACCAGTTAGTTCAAGTGGTATTACGAGAGAAGAGATAGGGAACCTTTTAGAAAACTTCAAGATAGACATCCTAATCACAATAGGTTCCCAGTTGGATACCCTTAAACTCAAAAAGAAACAGGAGGAGGAAAATGCAGCAATGAGCATATATTGCCCAAGATGTAGGAGGAAGCATTCCTCAAGGGAGTGCCCATTAGATAACATTTTAGTTTGTGGCTTCTGTACAGAAAACCATGTGACTGAAAAATGTCCATAATTTCTTGGTTTATTAGCCATCTATAGGAGTGGAGATCCTAGGGAGTCTTCTTATGCACCTAGGAGGCCATGGCAGCCTAGGAATCAACCCACATACCTAGATCTACAGTCTCTTTGTTCCACCTTGTTATCAACAACAACAGTGGAACTCACCAGGTTGGAAAAACTAGTATACTCAGTACCAACATCCTTGGATTCATGGGTGGAGGGGAGGACACAACCAAGGAAATCATCAAGATCCACCTATTCCTATGTTTTGTTCCACCACCTTTACCTCCTATCCCACAACAAAAACTGCTCCAATTTCAAAATGAAAGCTCCCCAAAACCGACACTATTACCGACACAACCAGTGCCGAATTCCAATAATAAGCCCCCTCAACCTATTAACAATGTTGAGATGCAAGCCTTCCTGACATATGTCATTACTCCTGTTCCATTACAGGAAATGAAACTAAGATCAGGAAAAGTTCTAGATAGGTAGAGACCTTCAGTAGTCATCCAGGAAGAAGAAGAAGAAGAAGAAACCACCCAACAACCCATGGATGACACTAGGTGGGAAGATGTTATTATCCCGGAGAATCAAGAACCCAAGATTCCCCAAAATGAACCTTCACAAATTACGAAGGTCCCTCCTTATCCGGATCGATTGGTAATCGAGAAACCTACCACCTGAAAGGAATTTGACATTTTGAATGAATTGAAAAATATTTGTGTCAAAATTCCCCTACTTCAAGCCATTAAAGACATTCCAATCTATAGTAAGGTAGTCAAAGAATTGTGTATCAAGAAGCCAGGTAGGAAGCAAAAGGACCCTCCGATAGTACATTTGGTAGGAGGACTCTCTGAGTACATATCAGAGCATCCAAAGCTAGCAAAGTATGGGAATCCAGGAAACCCCGTAGTGACCATAACCATTAAGGAGGTCTCCATCGGAAACACTCTCATAGACCTAGGGGCAACCATCAATGTTATGACCGCTACTACCTTGGAACAATTACAATTACAACCTCTTGTTCAACCTACCCCAACCATTTTGGAATTAGCAGATAAGACTAGGGTTATACCTGAAAGGATTTTAGATGATGTCATGGTTACTTTAACCTCATGAGAGTACCCAGTTGATTTTATTTTCATTCATTCAAAGAATCCTGCTCAAGGCCATCCCATTATTTTGGGAAGACCTTGGCTAGCCACAACCAATGCATTTATTGGCTATAGAGAAGGAGAAATGACCATCTCAAATGGTCTCTCTATCCATAAACTCACCATTTACCCTCCATCTCAACCTATTATGGAGAATCTATGGTGGCTTGAATTTCCATACGAGAATGAAGACTGGGAAGAACTCGTATTTCCTAGTGACCATGCAAGGGCTCTTCAGGAGCCTACACCAGAAAATGTGCTAAACCAATTCATTTCTATTATTACATCTGTGGATTTTCCACAGTCTTTTCCCCAATTTGAGTGCATGTTTGGGGAAGAATTTCAAGAACACTTAGATCCATCCATTTTGTCTTTGCCATCTTTTATTTTGAAAATCGATGAGTATACCATGTCTTATACTATGCCCTATGAGATTAGTCCAAGGAATTTTTTACATATAAACTCCGAGCTAGATACAGACCAACAGAAAAAATTAGTAGATATCCTTAAAAAAAAATTAGGAGCATTTTCCTGGGAATACAATGACATGAAGGGTATACACCCTGACATATGCATCCATCATATCTACACCCAGGGGGAAGTAACACCTATTAGGAAACCCTAGAGAAGGATGAAACCAACACTCAAAGACATAGTCAAGGAGGAAATCCAAAAGTTGTTAAATGTCGGATTTATCTATCCCATCTCCGACAGTAAGTGGGTATCCTCACTAGTAGTGGTTCCAAAGAAAGTGACCAAGAAATGGATAATTTTTGTTGATTTTCGGAAACTCAATAAGGCCACTTTGAAAGACTACTTTCCTCTTCCTTTCATTGACCAAGTTCTATATACCTTGTCCCGAAAGAAGTATTTCTCCTTTCTAGATGGGTACAGTGGGAACAATCAGATTCTTATAGCACCCGAGGACCAGGACAAGACTACCTTTACTTGTCCTTGGGGAACCTATGCCTATAGGGTATTACCATTTGGATTGTGTAATGATCCTGCCACATTTCAACGAGAAGTATTGGGGATATTTGCTGATCTTATTCATGATTGTGTGGAGGTCTACATGGATGACTTCACAGTTTATGGCAACACTTACCAGGAAGCCTTAGACAAATCAGAAAAGGTCCTCATCATATGCCAGGAAATGAACCTATCCCTATGTCATGAAAAATGAAAAATGTTGCTAACTGAAGGAGTGGTTCTAGGACATCATGTTTCATATGAAGGAATAAAAGTCCATCCTACAAAGATTGAGGTCATTATTAGACTTCCACCCCCCAAGACTTAAAAAGATGTGAGAATCTTTCTTGGACATGTCGGATATTACCAACGGTTTATTGAAAATTTTACAAAGATTGCTACACCTATGTTTGGATTATTGATAAAAGATGTTGATTTTGTTTGGACTGAGCATTGTCAAACTGCCTTTGAAACCCTAAAAGATAAGCTGTCTATGGAACCAGTTCTTAGAGGGCCTAATTGGAATCTCCCATTTCATATATCCACTAATGCCTCCGACACTGCAATAGGAGGGGTATTAGGGCAGAAAGAAGACCAACATTCCTATGCCATTTGTTTTATAAGCAAGAACTTGTCCCCTGCTTAGTTGAACTACACAGTCACTGAGAAAGAGTTCTTGGCAGTTGTTCATTCTATTAACAAGTTTCGTCATTACATTACAGGTTATGAAGTATTTGTACACACCGATCATTCCGCCATTAGGTTCTTCATGAATAAACCTATAACTAATGGCCGAGTGACTAGGCGGCTCTTGTTATTGCAAGAATTTAATATTACTGTGCTTGACCGAACTAGAAAGGATAATGTAGTAGCTGACTTTGTTTCCCGAATAAGAATGAGGATGATGACATCCCTGTAGATGATAGTTTCCGATATGAGCATCTCTTTTCCATTTCTATCAATACCCCATGGTTTGCAAATATGGAAAACTATCTAGCTACTAGGAAGTTACCGTCTCATTTTTCACCTCATGAAAAGTGAAAAACTATTACACAGAGTGCTAATTACTCTTGGGTTGGTCATGATATTTTCGCAGGGGTCCTGATTCGATTATTCGTAGATGTGTCCGAGAGGACAAGGTACCTGAAATACTACGAAGTTGTCATGATGGACCATGTGGTGTCCATTTCTCTGACAAACGTACAACATATAAGGTGTTACATGAAGGTTAATATTGGCCTAGCATTTTCAAAGATGCTGCCAAGTATGTGAGAAGTTGTGATAGTTGCCAAAGGATAGGTAGACCTACGTCCGCTAACAAAATGCCTTTACAGGCCCAAGTTATGATAGAACCCTTCGAAAAATGGGCCCTCGACTTTGTAGGACCAATTTCACCCATGTCCTGTAGGAAGAACTATATCTTAGTTTGTACGGACTATGTCAACAAATGGGTAGAGGAAAAAGCCCTATTTAGGGCCACAGAGAAGTCTGTTGTCGAATTCATCTATGAAGACATATTTACCTACTTCGGTGTCCCTCATGAAATTGTTACCGGCCAAGGCACTCAGTTTACTTCCAAGCTAATGAAAGAGCTAATAGAGAAATATGGGGTTAAACATTGTAAATATTCTCCATACCACCCACAAGCCAATGGTCAGGTAGAATCCACAAACAAAGTTCTGGAAGCCATATTGACCAAGACTGTTCAGTTACATCACCGAGATTGGGATGATAGGCTCCTAGAGGCTTTGTGGGCATACCGAACTACCTGGAGAAATACCGCTGGGCATACCCCTTATGAGCTAGTGTATGGGAAACAAGTACTTTTACCAATAGAATTCCAAGTAAGGACCTTCCGTATTGCTGTAGAATTAGGATTGAACCTAGATGAGGATTAGAAGCAATGAGCCCTACAATTGAATGAGTTGGATGAAATTAGGCAAGATGTCATCCAACGGATGATATTATTCCAAAACCAGAGGAGCAAGTGGCATGACATGTTTATTAAAAAGAAACACTTCCAGCCTGGTGATTGGGCCCTGCTGTTTGATTCCCGGTTCAAAACCTTCAAAGGCAAACTTACCACCTGTTGGTTAGTCCTTACAAGATAGACATTGTATATGACAATGGAGCTATAAAAATTAAAACAATTGACGATGGACAAGTCTTCTTTGTGGTGAATGGACACCGACTTAAGTTTTATCATAAACCCATTTCCAGAAAAGATTTTCTACAGGTCATGATAGATGACGAGGCATTGGCCTTAGTAGATGGGGAAGCCCCCCCCCTTGTTCTTGAATTTTTTTTTTTTAAATATTTCCTATTGTATATATGTAAATAGTTTTTATTAATACGACAATTCTAAGAGGTTTCTGTAAATAATTATTTCACCAGGAGTACACAGTTTCAAGGATCATTCATCAAAACATTGTTATACTTGAATTTTGTGTTTGCTAAAGCATCAAATGAATAGTGACTTACTGTAATTAGCCATGTTTTTGCAAAATTATCATTTTTAAGGCATTCTAAAGCAATTTCTCTTGAAACTCTTCACCACTGTATAAGGAAGTGATACCATAACTATCAAGCCTAGAGGTCTCTTGTACAGTTTTTCCAAGAAACCTAAGTAAGTGAGTAAGTGTTTTTATCAAAGAGTAACAAGGAAGTCTAATTAGCAGTTAGTCATGGAAACATCACAATAATTACAAAGGAAGAAAGTAAGTTGAGCCTCGAGATACCTTTCTGTTCTTTCTTGATGGTACCATCCACTACACACTAAATAGCTTGATTATATCATATCTTTAGATAGGCCATGCTCGCTTAAGTACCCCTTACATCGGGACAATCACTAAGCAATATAACGGAAATTCATCCTCTAACATAAATACCATCCCAATTAAAAAAGAAAAAGAAAGACAAGTTGTTTCAGAGTTGTTCCCCCATCTTCTTGCATAAGCAATCTTATACTAAAATCTTAAAGGATGGAGGGCTAGTCTCTGAGGGTTTAAGAGGCTAACCCACTAGGATACTGAATAGGTCTGCTGGCAGCAGGTACCAGCCTGTGGTATGACTAGGTAAACTTGTCGGAGTACTAAACATGCTTGCTGGCAGTGGGGCATTCTACCTAGCGAGGATGATGATCTGACAAAAATAAATAATAAATCTAGACTTGTCATGATGTACAACATTACTTGCAGACAAAGTTGACATGGAGCATGTGTGGTTAATCTAAGGTTAATGAATCTCATCAACTTGCCATTGGGAAATGACTCTAAGACTATCTTGAAACTCTTTTGCCTACCTCTTCTTATCTATATAGAGGATCTCTTATCCTATAGGTGGGGCCATCTCCTAACTGTCTCGTTGGACTAATCTGTGAAATTTTATCTTTACACTTGGCATACTATAAATCTTCGGCTACTGGGGGATACTGACTAGTTTCCTATACTTTTGATTGTGAGGTGTCACAATACTTAGGTGTGGGGGAGGGGTTCATGAGTTGGCAAATGATTATTGCCTAGAGAAAAGAGTCTTTGCAAGAATTTTTGTATTATTACCATGATACAGGTTATTACATTGATAGTCATGTCATTTTTAAATGCTTAACTCCTGTGTGCTATACATTACTGAACTCATGCTTAACAAACTACTCTTTACTGGTTATCTTCCATTACAAGCTGCATACTGTAGGTTTGACAATACATGTTTTATGCTTGCTATAACCCATTCATTATAGGTTTTGACACTATATGTCATATACAAGAAGAATGAGTAAGCATGGAGCACTCTGCCTCTTCTCATTAACCACTATGGTTTTCAAAAATACTTCAAAGTTGTAGGCTGTCCATTAAAAGAGGTGAAAATGAACTTAACACAGGGGTACCAGATGAAGTACCAGATGAGGTGCCGGATGCAATGTCGTTTAAAGTTCCGTTTGAAGTGTCATTGCATTGCATACCAGTAACTGTCCTAGATTCCAGGGAACTAGAATTCAATCACATTTAATTAAATTTGTTACAGACATTGATTAAAAGATGCTTCATATGGTTATGATCAAATGTCCAAGTCAAAAGACTTGGACATTGATCTAAGTATGCACCACTCCATTTCTCTCAAGCTTGCCATAAAATTTGAATCTCCCACACATGGCAGCTCACGCGCACATGTGGGCAATGTACTCCACCATAAGAGCATCCAAAATCGGGTTGGGCACTCTATTGTTTCATTTTACCTTGCCATTTGCTCTGCCATGCGTTAAGGAATTGCGCCCAACCTCTGCCGAATTTTCCCTTTGCTCTAATCACACTCAGACTATGTTAAACCTGTGCCATTTCTTGGCCTATTTGCACCCTTTCTTGGTAAAATTTTCCCTCTGTTCCAATTGTACTCAGACCATGCCCAATTTGTGTCTTTACGTGGCTTGATTTCTCCCTTTCTTAGTGAATTCAAACTTTGTCACAATGCCCAATCGATACGAACCCTCCTCCTATGCAGACTTGTTTGCCATTCCAGAACTGCACAGTGCAGGGAAGTGTTTTTGCATGGTGGTTGGGGGCCATTTCTGTCGAGTTTGCAAGGCCATGATGATGGTCTTTCTACGAAATTTGTAATTGGTTTTGATGGAAAGATAGAACATGTAGGGTCTCTCAATTTTGCAGTCACAGAAGAGTTAATTGCTACTGCAACAAAACTTCCAAGAATGGGAGATAGGTGGTTCAAGAATCATCAATTACCATGGTCAAGTTACAACAGGGTGTTTAAGCCCGAATTCGAGAGAATTTCAGGAGTGAAAGGGTATTCTAAGGAGTGGATAAAGCCATAATTATTCAATCCCCTTATCGTCATCACAAGGTTAATTACATATTGATGCAGACCTCAAACCCTCAGGCTGAGATCTGCTCAAGATCCTTCTAAATATGCCCTCTTGAGTCTGACTGACTCTTTGACTTCCCCCACAGGGAATCCCTCACACCCATGACGGTGTATCCATAGGTCCTTATGAGTATGCCCCATGTGATCAAGCACAAGACATCACTCAAATCTCTTGTCCTCAATAATATGATCGTGCCCTTTTCCAAATCGGGATTTTGGGTTTCACGATATCATGATTCCTATTGTCGAGTTTCTTGTCTCGTCAACATCCGAAACCCAAAATGCCGAATTGCCAAAATCCTTTGTCCGCATCCCCCTCCATAGCTATATCACATTTCATGACTTCAGGAATTCCAGTACAAAGAACCCCGACCTCTTGTCTTCGAAAATACCGAAATGTCGAACCCCAATGTGTTCAGCAAAGGAATGGCTTCCAACGAAACTTTTCGCCAATTTGGTGTTTCAGACTTCATGACTTCGCGAATCTGGATGCAATCCTCCCAAATCTTCAACCTCCAAAACCCTAAAATGATCAACAAGGTTTGACTCTACCTATTGACGAAGATACGCCACCTGTCCACTCCAATGTCTTCTATCTTTGACATGGACTCTCACCACTTGTCACTCTTTCCATCTTTCGAACTTGAACAAACCTTCGACTATTGTTCCCCTACCACTTTGAAATCTCAAATTCTGAAATGATGCCTTCTTCCTTTAGATCCGACAACCCACACTATTTCGGGCTTTCGGGTACCGAAAGTTCAAGACTCTCGATCCCAAACCACTAGCTTCTCAGGTTCCCTAACCCCGAAACACCAAAATGTTGAAACACCACTTCACCAATACTTCACGTTTCATGACTTTGAGGTTTCTTACATGAAGTGCCCTGAATCCTTGTCAACGGGAATACTGAAACGTCGATCCCCGAAATGACGAAATGTCACTTCAAGGATATTCTGGGTTTCACAACTTCAGGGTTTTTGATGCAAAGGTTGCTGGCTCCTTGTCATCAGGATTCTTGGTATTCCGAATCCCGAATTACTGAAACCCCAAAATTCCACATTTCCCAATCCTTTTCAGGGTCTGGGAGTTAGAGTGACCAAGGATTTTGGCTTACACTCCAGACTTATAAACTCCGATTTGTCGAAGTGATCCTGGCAGCTCCACTACTGCGATCAACGGTCCACGTTGATCTTACCTACCAAAGGGTGGATTCATCCAACACTTAACCTCTTTACAGCTTCACTGAATCCCGCGGTCCTCGCAACTTCGGGAGTTCTCCACAGAGAATTTTGACCGCTCATTCCTTCCTTGAAGACTTCTGCGAAAGAAATCAGTATTCCTTGTTTGAACTTGGCTTCTGCAAAGCAACTTCACTATGTCTCCCTTTGAGTACTTTCAAAGGTGCAGACCCTCCTGAGATTTCATCTGCAAACTTTGAGTCGCAAAGGACTCCTGCACGCACTCCTTGTGGTGATATTTCAAATACTTCTTAGTATTTGATTCTTTGACTCTATGCACCTTCTGCAACAACAGTCCCTTACCTTTCAACCTTAGTTGATAAGTTTAAGGTCTCGACTAGCCTGCACACACCTTGCACGGCTCTTGTGCTTCACCTGCACTTCTGCTGGAATGAGAACAACGGTATCTCTCCTAAGCTTTCTAAGATAAAACTCAGAAACCTTGTCAACGCACACCTTGCGGACGTTTCACTACACTCCTTGCAGGAAATTCTCTTACTTAGGAAGAGAAACAATTGAAACTCATTCTCTCTCTCTCTCTCTTAGACTTCAAACATTCAATATGAAATCATACATACACACAGTATTAAAACAAATGCATAATAGAGAGAATAAACAACCATGAGCATACCATTCACCATGTATAAACAGAAAACATCATGACACCATGAAATCTGATCCAAAGCTTCATATATTAATTCAAAGCTCCTGTACATGGATTCTTCTTCTTAACTCTCTGCTACAACTCTCTTCTTTTGGGCTATGATAATGATACAATAATACAAGAGTGAGGGTTTTTATATCCGTTTTCCCTCCTATGTTCTATAACTATCTAATCTAACATTCATATCTACCTACTCATACATTTAATAGACTTAAATTCCTTAATATTCTATAGATGAGAGCAATCGCTCAAGATCTGCTTACAACCTCCAAGATATAAATGCAAAGTACGCCTTCTTCCTAACTATTACATTAATGCCTTTTAAGTTCAAAATTCAAAATGGTTCTTATGAAAACGTGCCCTTTTCTTCCTCCGCACATCCAACTATTTCTTTATCTTAGTCACGTGCTTTGGCTTTGCATGATGCTCCTACATCATACTCCCTCGCTTGAAAATTTTCATGAACTCCTGTTCATGAGCTCTTGCACGGTCTGCCCATGCTTCTAAATTTCTTCTTCATCTTCCCAACTGGCATCTTCCACTGGATGTCCCTTCCATTTGACCAAATATTCAAAATACTATTTTCTCATGGTGTTCCTACTAACTCTCTTGTCAATTATACTTCCCATCAGTGGATTTTCAGCTACAGGAATTTGTTTTGTCCATTGAACCTCTGTCTGTTCATCCTCTGCTCCTGCTTCTTCAGCCCTGTAAGGGTACAAATCCACAACATTGAATATCGGTGAAATTCTGATCCCATCGGGTAATTCAATCTCATATGCGTTTGTCCCAAATTTCTTTACGACCTTGCATGGTCCAATCTTTTTCATCTTCAGTTTGTTATACGTTCCCCTTGGGAACCTTTCCTTCCTCAGATGTGCAAGAATCAGATCACCAAATTCAAATTGAAGTTCTCTCCTGTGTTGATCTGCTCTGCGCTTGTGTTCTTGATTTGAGTTCTGCAATCTCTCTTTGACTCGGCTTTGAAGCTCCTTCATTGCTTCTGCAAAATTCTTGGGACTAACACTTCTGAATTCATTTTGTTCCAAATCTTTCAATTCAGAAACTCCCCTTGGCTGCATTCCATATACAATCTGGAATGGACTCTGCCCTGTGCTTATGTTGAGTGAATCATTATAAGCGAATTCCTTTTGTGGCAGAATGTGATCCCACTGACTGTGGTGTTCAGTCACTAAGCTCCTCAATAAATCCCCCAAGCTTTTGTTCACAACTTTTGTCTGCCCATCCGTCTGATGATGATACGTTGAGCTAAATGAAAAACTTGTCCCCAGCTTCTTGCATAAATTCCTCCAGAAATGTCCCATGAACTTGGTATCTCGATCAGAAACAATACTCCTTGGCGAGTCTTGAATTCTAACGACTTCCTTGAAAAACAAGTCCGCAATATGAGTTGCGTTGCTGGTTTTCTAGCATGGTATGAAATGTTCCATCTTTGAAAATCTATTGACTACCACAAAGATCGAGTCATAACTTCTCTGTGTTCTTGGCAGTCCCAATATAAAAGCCATGCGCACTACATCCCACGGCCTCTCAGGTATGGGTAATGGCTGGTATAACCCTATGTTCTGCCTTTTCCCTTTTGTGTGTTGACAAATCCTGCATCTTTCCATAGATTTCTTAACATCTGTCCTCATCCCTGGCCAAAAATATGAGCCATTCAACTCTGAGAATGTCTTATCATGACCGAAGTGTCCGGCCAATCCCCCACTATGTTTTTCTTTCAGCAGATTCTCCCTCATGGAGCATTTTGGAATACATAGCTGATTGCCCCTAAACAATAATCCATCCTAGATCATGTATTCAATCCATTGGGTTCTGTCCCTGAGAACTGGATTCTCAGATGCCTCATATGCTTCCTTAAAATTTGGGTCATCCTTGTACATTTCTTTGAGGTCATCAAAACCCAAAGTTTTGACTTTGAATTCCCGCATAAGCAAACATTTCCTGCTCAAAGCATCAACAACTTTGTTAGCAGTTCCATAAATATGCTTAGTCACAAAAGTAAAATTCTACATGAATTCAACCCATTTAGCATGTTTTTGGTTCAACTTCTCTTGTTGAGTCATGAATTTTAAAGCATGATTATCACTGTACAAAACAAACTCTTTGGGAACCAAATAGTGCCTCCATTTCTTTAGTGCTTGTATGACTGCATAGAATTCCTTGTCATATGTGGAGTACTTAACCTTCGCTTCCTTCATATTTTCACTGAAGTATGCGATTGGTCTGTTATCTTGGCTCAAGACCGCTCCTATTGCAAATCCACTCGCGTCACACCTGAACTGGAATGTCTTACTGAAATCTGGCAAAACCAAAATTGGTTACTCAATGATATTCTTCTTCAGAAGGTTGAAACTCTTCTCTTCTTCCTCTCTCCAGTGAAAAGATTTGTGTCTTTTCTTCACTGTATCCTTCATTGGTGTGCTAATCCCACTGAAATGTAAGATGAATTTCCTGTAGAAACTAGCTAAACCATGGAAGCTTCGAACTTCAAACACACTTTTCAGTGATGGCCAATTCTTAATTGCATTCACCATTTCCGGGTCCATCTTCAACTCATTTGCAGAGATAACAAAACCCAAATAATGAGTTTTGTCCTCATAAATGATGATTTCTTCATATTAATCAACAATTTCTCTTGTTGTAATCTCTTCATCACTATAGCTAAATGTTTTAAGTGTTCTGATTCTGTCTTGCTAGAAATTAATATATCGCCAAGATATACAATGACGAATTTCCCAATGAAATCCTTCAGGACTTCGTTCATCAACCTCATGAAAGTACTAGGTGCATTTATTAAACCAAATGGAATGACAAGCCATTCATACAGCCCTTCGTTCATCTTGAATGTTGTCTTCCATTCATCACCTTCTCTCATCTGAATTTGATGATATCCACTTTTCAAATCAATCTTTGAAAAAAATCTTGCGCCACCCAAGCAATCCATCAAGTCATTCATACTTGGTAATGGAAAGATGTATCTGATGGTAATCTTATTGATTTATCTTGAGTCTGTACACGTTCTCCAACCTCCATCTTTCTTTGGGCTGAGCACTATTGGAACAATGCATGGACTCAAGCTCTCTCTAACCAATCCTTTGTCCATTAAATCCTAGACTTGTCTCTTAACTTCTTCATTCTCCTACGACGTTAATCTGCACGCTGCTTTGTTTGGTAAACTGGCTCCAGGTATAAGATCAATGTGATGGCTTATACTCCTGATTGGTGGTAACGAACAAGGTTGTTTGTCCACTACTATATCATCGAACTCTTCCAACAACTTCTAGATTTCCTCTGGTAAATCATCCACCCTTGTACTGGTCAAAACAATTTTGGGCTTCTTGACCACAATAAATTGTGTGTCTTCCTTCTTCTTAACCTCCTTAAGAAGTTCCTTCCCACTCATGAGAAGTACAGTGTTTCTCACCTGTGGTTTCACTTCTTTATCCTTAATCGATAGCAACATGTGTGTTCTACCATTCTTCTCTAGGGTGTACGTGTTCTTTCTCCCATCATGAATCACATTCTTGTCATATTGCCACGGTCTACCGAAAAATAGATGACAAACATCCATGGGAATGACATCACATAATATTTCATCCTTATATCCTCCTATTTTAAATTCAACTAAACATTGTTTAGTGACATTTACCTGATGTCCTTTTTGTAGCCATGAAACTCTGCATGGGATTGGATGTATGATAGTTTCCATCTCCAGCTTTTCTACCATCTATGTAGAAACGAGATTGTCTGTGCTATCGCTGTCCACGATGACTTTGCATACTCTGTATTTTGTTTTGCAAGCAGTCTGAAACAGACTATTCCTTTGGGCTGGGTTCTTTGCCTCCTTTTCTGGTGTTAAGAGAACTTTCTGCATCATTAAGGATCTTCTACCCTTAGCATCTTCTGCCTCAACATTCTGTCCTTGAGCTTTGGAAATGTGAGTCTCACCACCTTCTTTCTTTCTGTCTGGGCACTCATAAGATTTATGTCTGTTTTTCCCACAGACAAAGCATTTCGCTTCACCACCTCGGCCTCTTCCTCTTCCTCTAGCTCGAGGAAGAGCATTTCTATCAGCATACTTCCCTCTCTGTGAGCCTCCTCCTTTCTCAGTTTGAGTTTGAGGTCTCTTCACCTCTTCTTTAAATTTCTGAGTTCTGTCTTGTGCAATTTTTTTTCCTCTGGCTTGACTTCTGCTTCGGCCTCTTTGACCTTGCTTTTGGCTCATCTTCTCCTCAGCTTTCAGAGCCATCTGATAAGCATCTTCTACATTTCGAAGGGTCATCATGCTCATCTCATATTGAATGTCATATCTCATACCATTCATGTACCTAGCAACCTTTTCATCATCGCTTTCCTGATGACCTGCTCTGATGTTTATATTGTAGAACTCTTTAGTGTATTCTTTCACTCCCATCATCTTCTGTCTCAAATTCCGCATCCTCCAAAATAGAGTAATTTGATAATCCTTGGGTATAAATTTGTCTTTCATCTTCACAACCATTCTATCCCAACTTTTGATTTTTTGCTTGCCTTTGCAGCGTCTGTCAGCCTGCAGTCCATCCCACCATAGTGCTGCATGCCCTTTAAGTCTAGTGATGGCATGCTTGACCTTTTTATCATCCTCGACATCCTCATATTTGAAGTATTTATCCAGAGCTCTAATCTAGTCTAGAAGCTCTTCAACATCCAGATTTCCCTCATACATTGGAATGCCCATTTTTTCTCTAGCACCTATTCTTGCAACAACCCTGAATAGGCGTTCATCCACAGCATCTTCGACTGCGACTTCTTCTTCATGTCTAGATTCATTTTCACTTTCAGCCTCGCTGATATCCCCAACATCGACTGTGCACCTCTGTGCTATCTCCAAGGAATCAAGCCTGGCACGTAGTTCGCACATTTCCCTCTCCATTGTTGGATCAGGCATTGGCCTATCTCTACTTCTCGACGACATGGCTATAAAATGTTCCACTTTTCTCTTCTATAGAAAGAAAAGAACTCTTTCTATGCTTTGATACCACTTGGCGCAGACCCCAAAACCTTAGGTCGAGATCCACTCAAGATCGTTCTAAATCTGCCCTCCTAAGTCTGATTGACTCTTTGACTTCCCCCACAGGGAATCCCTCACACCCACGATGGTGTATCCACAGGTCCTTATGAGTATGCCCTGTGTGATCAAGCACAAGACATCACTCAAATCTCCTGTCCTCAATAATATGATCACACCCTTTTTCAAATTAGGATTTCAGGTTTCACGATATCACGATTCCTGTTGTCGAGTTTCTTGTCTCGTCAACCTCCAAAACTTGAAATGATGAATTGCCAAAATCCTTTGTCCGCGTCCTCCTCCACAGCTATATCGTGTTTCATGACTTCGAGAATTTCGGAAAAAAGAACCCCGACCTCTTTCAAAATACCGAAATGCTGAACCTCGATGCGTTTAGCAAAGGACTGGCTTCTAACATAACTTTTCGCCGATTCCGAGTTTCGGAATTCACGACTTCGTGAATTCGGATGTAAGGCTCCCAACTCTTCAACCTCTAAAACCCTAAAATGGTCAACAAGGTTTGACTCTGCCTATTGATGAAGACATGCCACTTGTCCACTCCAATGTCTTCTATCTCTGACGTGGACTCTCGCCACCTGTCACTCTTCCCAGCTTTCGAACTTGAACAAGGCTTCAACTACCATTCCCCTACTGCTTTGAAATCCCAAATTCTGAAATGGTGCCTTCTTCCTTTAGATCCGACAGTCCACGCTATTTCAGGCTTCTGGGTACCAGAAGTTCAACACTCTCAATCCCAAACCACTACCTTCTCAGGTTCCCAAACCCTAAAACACCGAAATGTTGAAACGCCACTTCACCAATACTTCACGTTTCACGACTTTGAGGTTTCTTACATGAAGTGCCATGAATTCTTGTCAACAAGAATGCCAAAACGTCGATCCCCAAAATGCCAAAATGCCACTTCAAGGATATTTTGGGTTTTGAAACTTCAGGGTTTTTGATGCAAAGGCTCCTGGCTCCTTGTCATCAGGACTCCCGGTATTTCGAATCCCGAATTACCAAAACCCCAAAATTCCACACTTCCCAATCCTTTTCGTGATCTGGGAGTTAGTGCGACCAAGGATTTTGGCTTGCACTCCAGATTTATAAACTCCGATTTGTCGAAGTGATCCTGGCAGCTCCACTACTACGATCAATGGTCCACATTGATATTACCTCCCGAAGGGTGGATTCATCCAACACTTAACCTCTTTATAGCTTCACTGAATCCCATAGTCCTCACTACTTCTGGATTTCTCCACAAAGAATTTGGACTGCTCGTTCCTTCCTTGAAGACTTTTGTGAAAGAAACCAATATTCCTTGTCTAAACTTGGCTTCTGCAAAGCGACTTCACTCTGTCTCCCTTTGAGTACTTTCAAAGGTGCTGACCCTCCTGAGCTTTCATCTGCAAACTTTGAGTAACAAAGGACTCCTGCATGCTCTCCTTGCGGCGATATTTCAAATACTTCTAAGTATTTGATTCTTCGACTTTGTGCACCTTCTGCAACAACAGTCCCTTACCTTTCAACCTTAGTTGATAAGTTTAAGGCCTTGACTATCCTGCGCACACCTTGCACGACTCTTGTGCTTCACCTACACTTCTGCTGGAATGAGAACAATGATATCTCTCCCGAGCTTTCTGAGATAAAACTCAGAAACCTTGTCAACGCATACCTTGCAAACATTGCACTGCACTCCTTGCAAGAACTTCTCTTACTCAGGAAGATAAACAATTGAAACTCATTCTCTCTCTCTCTCAGATTTCAAACATTCAATATGAAATCATACATACACACAGTAATAAAACAAATGCATAACAGAGAGAATAAACAACCATGAGCATACCATTCACCATGTATAAAAATAAAACATCATGACACCATGGAATTTGATCCAAAGATTCATATATTAATTCAAAGCTCCTGTACATGGATTCCTCTTTGTAACTCTCTGCTACAGCTCTCTTCTTCTGTGCTATGCCAATGATACAATAATACAAGAGTGAGGGTGTCTATATCTGTTTTCCCTCCTATGTTCTATAAATGTCTAATCTAACTATTGTTCTTGAGTTTATACTTTAAGGCTCTAAAGTATATCGTCAAGGCATCTATAAAGATAAAGGTAATTAAAAGGTAAGAATCAAATTGAAGGGTAAATCAGAGTTGGTTTCTCAACTGCCTCTGTCTAGCTTCCCATTGTTCTTGGATGTTGATATCTCTCTCTATAGCTACCCATGAACGTTCTAATTCAACCCGGTTAGTTGTTGTTTGCAGAATAGTATTAAACAAGTTCAAAGCAATGCTAGTTTGATCTTGGAGGCCAGGTTCTATGTTGGGCTGTCTATTATTTGGGACAGTCATGAAAAATAAAGTTTTATTTAAATATTAAAAGTTTGAAGATTTGTTGCTTTAGTTTTTAAGGGATGAAAAGAGAAAAAGAGTTTTGGAACTCAAAATAATAGCATAATAACAGTTGAGGTCATTTCCTATACTTGAAACAATTTTAAGAATAGTAAAATAACAAAGTAGTACTGCTGAGAAAATATGACGCTTTAATCACGAAAGAATCTCATATTGTAACAGGAGACAAAGAGGAAAACGATATTTCTAATGGAGTGTAAAATATAATCATTCAAATGACCTACAGGTATTCAAATTGTTGATAGCAATCACAGAGGAAAAACTGTAAATAATTCAATAACCAAATCATCTCAAACTACATATTGAAAAATATTGGAAACAGGGTAAAGAACACATAGCTTCAAGTTAACAGAATTCAGAATCTCGTCTGTATTATTTATATCACACTAGATTGGAATTTTTTTTAATACAATCGGCTCTCTCAAAAAACCAAAAATCCTTTTCTCAGTCTTGTGAAAATATATTTATACATGATCACCAAACATTTTTCCCGTTGGTGACTAGCTAACGTCCTAAGACTAACGGTTACATGAATGAACAATTTCAAACCATTTACATTTCTATTCTAACTGCTTCATTATTCCAATGATGAAAATCTTCAAAATAGTATTTTATGTCTGCGTTGATGAACCTACTCCTTCTTCTTTAAGACAACGAATACATTTTCCCAGAATCTGTACTAAAACTCTGGGAGCTTCTGGAATATCCTTTGCTTCAAATAAGAAAAACTTTCTCTGCAGTTCTGGCAGACGGTCTTCAATTATCTTTCTTGTGAACTTGATAGTTGGTAGTTTTAAGTTAGGCATTACTATCCATTTATCAATTTGAGTGACATTGATTACATTTATTTGTGGGATTTCTTTTTGAATTTCTTCTAGATCCTCTTTGAATCTTAACTGATTCTTAACAATGTTAATTTCCCCTAACAACCCTGAACAGTCGTTCTTTCCAATGTTCAATGAAGTTTTCTCTAAAAGGTCAAAAATTCCTTGACAGTTGTCATTAACTTCTCTGGTCATTCTTTTTTTTTCTGTGAGGTCTGACTCCTGTACCTTGAGTATTACATCACCTTTAATCTTCTCTAAAATAGTTAATTTTTGAGCTTCCCCAAAACCCTCTTTTGTTGAAAGAGCCACTGCTTTTTGGAAAGTTGCTTTGGCTGCTTTCACTTCTCTTTCTTTCTGGAGAATATTCTCCAAGGATTTATTTGTTTCCTGAAAGTAATTCTGGACAAATCCAGATTAAAAAACACTCCATGTTGTTCTTTTTCTATCTTCATATGTATTTCCAATACCTGGGCCTGGAAGATTTCAACCTCTACCACTTGATTTGAAAAGGAATTAATCTTATCTTGTAATTGTTTATTTATTTCCTCTTGATTTATGACCTGTGCTTGAGTGACTTATATTTTCTAATTTTCTTCCTCTAATCTTGCTTTCATTTTTTGAATCTCTTGAATATCATTTAATCTAGCTTGTTCTAGACCCTTTTTTATCCCCCAACTGATATTTCCTTCAGTCTCCTTTAATTGATCCTGTAGTTGAGCTATCATTTGATCTTTCTGTTCCAACATAGTTGTCAAACTACCCACAGAGTGTAAATTTGCCGATGCTAAAGATCCCATTGTGCCCACTATTTCTATAGCGAATCCTCCCTCTTTAAGTTTTTGTCCGTTTATAATGATCTTGTGCTTTTTAATCATCGTATCTCCTCTTGGATGCATCTCCTATTTTAGGATAGCCTTCCTCTTTTTACTGAAGAAGTAATTAGAGGAAGGAATCTCATCCCTAGAAATGTGCTCAAGGTCACTAACATATAGAGCTTCCTCTTGGGGATTTCCATAAGTAGACTGTAATGGAGTCAAAGAAGTAATAGGACTTCCAAGTTTTGTCGATGATGTCCCTCCTGCTTACTAATTGATAAGGGTCATGCTTTCTGTGCTCAATATCTACCAGTTTTATTTCTTCTAAAGCTTCAAATTCTACTTTAGAATGACCTAGGTTTAGTAATGAAAATTTCCCAACATACACAGGGAAGATTGGCCAGGACTTCTTTTGAGTTGCCTTTAGCTCTATTCCAATACCACCTTTCACTATTTGATGTGCTACCTCCCTATATACCAGTCTGTCTGGGAGGAATTTCGAAAGTGCGTGAGGGGGGATTTAGCATCCATAAACCCTAAGGTAAGAGAAGTTTTCATCAACAAACCAGTCGGCTATTGCTTTGAGATTTCCTGAGACTAACTTAGAAATGTGAGAGGGTTCACAACCATAAAACATTTTATGCATTTGAATTATTATAAAATGAAAAATTCTGTAAAATGCATTCTTAGCATTTTCTTCCCATATCACAGAGTGATACTCGTGAATGGGTTCAGGGCAAACTCGAATTCATCAGGAGAAAAGGAGTCACGAAGAAAACTGCGTCCATAATGTATGCTGACATGTAAAAGGCCACTGGTTGACCTTTAGATTTTGCAACTCTTTAATTTGAAACTTCTTGAGCTAGGTTATCAGACAAAATCTTACTCTAGTTGAAAGTGTATCCTTCTGAAGCTTCTTCTAAAAAGGGTACCCATTCTGTATGAAAATGGTAGGGATTCTTTTTTCCAAAAAGTCTACATAGCATAATGGCTACATAGACCATTTATTTGTTCAAAGATGTTGTGGCATAAACCCCATGGGTATTGGCTCTAAAATTTGATGGACATCTCCACCATTCTCTGATTAAATCGAGATAAGTTCAGTCTGCCTTAGTACACTCCTTCCTTTGAAATTTAGCTAAAAACTCAGCATTATAAGTGTACTTAGGATTTGGTGAGAGTTTATACATTACTTGTATGTGTTTTGGCATGAATGAGCCGACAACGACCCCTTGATCGTTTAAAATACTTATTGTCGGGATATCGATCTTCTCAAAGGCCCAATTGATCATTTCATTATATGCCATAAGCCGAGGGCGCACTGCGATCTTATGAAGCTCTGATTCTGCTATATCCTGAAAGTGATTCTCGGAATCAGTAGGAGAATTCTTGATTTCGTATCCCAGGAATTCAGAGATTTGTGTCCAAGATTTAATTCATTTGATAGCGTGTGGCGTAGTGTTGGATATGATATTTACTTCCTCTGTATCTTCACTCTTGTTCATTGCTTTCTTTGGTGCCATGTCTTTAAGTTAGATGGAAAACCTGTCACAAAAAAGGAGTGTATGAGCTCGACTGAATGCGTCTTACGCTTTGATAGTATGAAACAAAATATGTTGGGAAACACAGACCTCTAAACTCTCTTTTAATTCATTTAATGAAGTAGGTACTGACGCAACTGACAAGAATTCAATACATTGAATGTAGTGGATATTTACTAAGATACGCATTAGTGTCACATATCATCAGTTATCCTTTATTAAAGTGGCTGCATTTTGGCGCTTTTGAATTCAAATTTTAGAAAATTTCATTCGATCGAAAAACGAAACATGAACAAACCTAAAAAGTTTGATTGTCATTAATCATGCTTCCAAAACAGAGTTAATTTAGACTAAACACAGATCAAGAGTCGAGACTTCGCGTTTTGGGATTTCGGGGATCGTGTTGATAAGAGGTATATTATCACTGAATCCCGATTTCCGAAATTGCGAAATCGCGACAAGTTTAAATTAGGACTTAATTTCATTTTAGTAAATTAATTAATCAGTATTAAACCCACTTTGATTATTTAGGGGTTTCCGGGATCGTGTTGACAAAAGGTATGTCATCGTTGAATCCCAATTTCTGAAATTGTGAAATGATTAACTTAAGCCTTAAATTTTTGTATTAGTGAATTAATTAATCAGGATTAAGGACTAACTTCTGAAATAGGATTAATTCAGTTTAAACACAGATTATGAGTCGGTACTTCGTGTTTCGGGATTTCGGGGATCATGTTGACAAGAGGTGTTGATACTGAGAGGGGGGTGAATCAGTATCAAGTACAATTTAAAAACTTTTTCAACTTATAATTAAACCATTCAATTATATCCAATGAGAAATGAACAATAGTATAAGAGTTACACCACAATACACCATGCACAATATGTAGAAATAATCAATAGTTTTTTTAAATTGTACTTGAACCATTCAACTATATCCAAAGGTAGCTACAGCTTCCAAATGTAAAGGGAGGATAAACCTCCAAGAGGAAGATACAATCCTCCAATATCAGAGATCTGAACTCTCTATCCTTTCCCCCTTCCTTCCACCCGAGAATATGAGAATGTAAAACTTTATTCAATTACGGTCTGTTCAGAAGACCGACTTGGCCTAGCATACCCCACATGTGTAAACATATGGATTCTGACTCACAAAGGAAACTGAGTCGGTACTCTTTCCAGTAGAGTGGTCCTGCATTTGGGTTTATGAAAACGATTATGACTGTTTGGAACCTGTTTGACTAGTTTCAGGACTGGTCCTAAACCCTATATTCCACGGAGTATATCTCCATGAATTATAGCGAATCAAGGCTGAAATTTTTGGGAGTACCTTGATGTAATGTCTCACTACCATGGCAATTTCACTATCTGAATGGTTCTAGAAAAAGGTTATGGAAAAAATGGTGGATGACAAAATAACATGCCGTAGAACACATCACCAAAGACTTCATCCTCACACTTGAAATCAAGGCCTTCTTCTTATTTCCTCTGATATTCGACTTGTGTCAAATGAATGTATAATGATGTTTATTTATACCATTTATGTCACTTCCTTTTTAACATTAGGTCCGACCTGACACTTTCTATTATTTTATGAATTTCTTTCTTTAATTGTCTGGAATACCATGTACAATTCATGTCATCTTCAAGAGATTCATTTCTCCTCATCCTTGGATCAAAGTGACGATGCCACATACCACCGGAAAAAGCATGATGTGCATCACTATCCATCCATGGGTGTTTTATCTACATGTGCATTTTCCTTCATGTCCGAAATAACTTCATCGATCTTGTGGTCCAAAGCCACATGACTAGGGTTGACATCAATGACAACAACAAATCTTCAACAATCTCCCCTTTGTCATTGATGGCAACACTCATGCTCCCCATTCATGATCCATTTCTTCCCTTTTGACATCAATGGCAAGGGGTATGGACCTCTCCCACGAGTTTAATGGAAAAGGTAACCTTCTTCTTTGGGACTTCTCCCCAAACATGGCACTCAATAATGGCTAAAAATCACATCCTCATTTTTTGGTCTTTGGGACATTTTCTTTCTTATAATCCTTTTTGGTGTGGCTTCGCAATGTCTCTCTCTTCTTCATGTCTAGGATGTAGCCTTATGTTCGGTCTTGTTGTAGTTGCTACCAATCTTCTTGAGTTATTTTTCTCTGATTTTGCATTTTAGGGAATCAAACCTAAGAGTGTATCCTCGATCACACATTTCTTGCGACAACTAGAGGTGCTTGGATCTTCAACCAATAGGACTTTCTTGCTTTTACATTTTCACCTCCAAGCTTTACAATTCCTTTTCCAAGTATTTTGGTAGATGATTCATCTCCAGATGCAACATTTCCACCTTTTCTTTTCAAGATGATGAATTTCTCTTGATCTCAGTCATGTGAGATGAGCACCCACTGTCTAATAACCATTCATCTTCTTCTTTGCATTCTTTAGCGACTAATGCTATTCGAAATTTTCATTGTGTAACCGGAATTTCTTTCCTTTTCCATGTGGCAGTTGGTATGCAAACATTTGGCATATGATTATCTTCTTCATCTCTCGCAGTCTCGTTAGCTGTGATAAGGTGTACATGTAACATACAATATTTTGATCCATTAATGGGTCAAATGGATTATAATTTCTGTTGAAGGTCTACGAACATTTTCATATCTACTATTTTGCACCACCCATTCATGTAGCTTGCATAGTTATTCAACTTTCATTGATTCTACAATTGGTTACCTTGTGTCCAAAATTTCCTAGGTATAGCTTAGTAATCCAGAAGAAATTTTGATACCTGAGCATAGAGAGTGATCTTCTTTGTGGTGTGGTCCAATACTGGGTTCTATTCATGCAGCAGTTTCCTTCATAATGGGTGCTTTCATACCTGATGGGAGAGGATCTTCTTGATGTCTCATTCCTTCTGAATTCTATTTTTCTATCTTGCTGTTCAACTCGTCTGGAGTGTTGGTTTCATCATTTCAACTTCCTTCTCTTGTTTTGTTGTCTTTAATTTGTCATTGTATCTAGTCTGTCTTGTCATTTTGGAATCTTTGACTACTTAAGGATCTCATCAATTTTCAGTGCTTTTCAAATTCTTTAACCTTTTGTTGTAAATATAAATGGCTCCCCTTTTTGTGTGATCCAATTCTGCTTTCAATTTCTCATAATCTTCCTAATTGTTCCTTCAAATATTAGTTCTTTTAAAGCTTGTAATTCTCTTCTTAATAACTACTTAATTCACCTTTTAGTAGTATGTTGGTGTTTCTAAACACTATTTTCAAGTTTCAATGCTTTAACTTTTCGGGTCTCATCTTCTTGTTCCTCTCATTGTCTTTGTATCCCCAAAAGAGAATCAAAGGAGTTGGTTTCTTCATATGAATCTTCTTCTAAATAGTTTCTTCTTCTTTAGAATTCTTATGATCATCATCCACAGTTTCTTAGGTTATGAAGAAGGACTTCTCCTCCATTATCTTCTTCATCCTCTCCATCTGAGGAGATGCCATCATCCTTAGATGAAAGTTCTTTTTGTGTTGAGACTTCTCTTTTTATAGTAACAGTTTTCAACAATATGTCCCTATTCTGCGATTAAAAGAAGCATTTGAGAGGAGACTTTACTTTGTATCTTCCTTCCTTTCTGTGCGGAACCTTCTTACGAGAATTTGCTATTTCTTCATCCAAGGTCATTATCCTTGTCTTTGTCTTCTTTATGGCTTTAAAGGCTGCTTCATTGTTTGTCTGGTCACTTTAAATACCGTTTACCATTTCATATGCCATAAGAATCCCATGTAATTCATCAGTGTCATTTTGGTCAAGTCCCTAAGTTTTCTTCAATGGTGGAACCTTAGCATCATACTTCAAGAGAAGTGATCTCAACACTTTTTTGTACAACCAATGATTCATCGAGCTCTTCACCCCAATTCGTATTAAATTAACAACTTCATCAACTCTAAAGAAGATAGGTTGCAATATCTTCCTTTTCATTCGTAATTTCAAAATTTTCAAATTCTGCTCTGTGTCTTTGAAGCTTGACCTTCTTAACTTTTGAGTCACCTTCATAGATATTCTTGAGTTTATCCCATACCTCTTTAGAAGTTTTGCATCCCATTATACATAGCAATGGTTGGTGTCAATGATGCTAGAATAACATGTGGCACAATTATTAACTCATAAGCTTCTTCTCATTTGTGGTCGGTTGGAGCATTATTTGGGATTACATAGCCATTCCTGGCCGGTACCAAATGTCTACTCCCAAAGCTGTTAGGTAAGTCTTCCCTCTATCACTCCAGTATGCATAATTTCTTCCGTAAAATTTTGAATCCCATTTGAAACAATGCTCATGGTCATCCATTTAACGCTTTCGGGATTTTCCTTCAGTGGTTAAGCGTTATGAAGGCAACTTGCTCCTAATTCAATTGTTGATCTTGAGGAGGGTGATATCGATCAAGTACAATTTAAAACCTTTTTCAACATAATTAAACCATTCAATTATATCAATGAAATGAACAATAGTATAAAGAGTTACACCACAATACACCATGCACAATATGAAATAATCAATAGTTTTTGTTCAAGGGAAGTAATGACTTCCAAAGGTAGCTCGGCTTCCAAATGTAAAGGGAGGGATAAACCTCAAGAGGAATATACAATCCTCAATATCAAGAGATATGAACTCTATCGCTTGCCCTTCCTTCCACCCAAGGAGAAATATATGAGATAATAAAACTTTATTCAATTCTACAATTACATTAGAACCGACTTGCTATCATGCCCACGCTCAATAGTTAACATATGATTCTGAAACTTACACAAGAAACTACAGTCCGTACTATTTCAATGGAAGTGGTCCACTGCATTTGGAGTCCTGTATGAAAAATTTATGAGCTGTTTTACCCGGAACACTGTTTTTGTTAGTTCGGAGATGGTCACAAACCACACTGTATTCCATGATATATCTCCATAATTGTATTGAATCAAGAGATGAAACTTTTATTACAAGTACCTTGATATGTATTCCCACTACCATAGCGATTTCACTATCTGAATCATTCTAGAAAAAGATTATGGCAAAAAATGGTGAGATGACCTGAAAATAACATACCTTAGAACATGACAAAGACTTCATCCTCCCTTGAAATCGGCCTTCTTTTACTTCTTCTTCTCTATAGAGAGTGGTGTATCAAATGAATGTATAATTCAGTGTTTATTTTAGCCTACCATTTATGTCACTTCCTTTTAACATTAGGGCCGACCTGACGCTTTCTTATTTTGTAATTCTTTTCTTTAATTGTCTTTAGGGCCACATGTACAATTCACTTTGTCATCTTCAAAAATTCATTTCTCCTCAGCAAAGAGAGGGGATCCACGTGGCGTGCCACATACCACCAGAAAGAGCATGATGTATAATATCCATCCATGGGTGTTGTATCTACATGTGCATTTTTCCTTCATGTCAAACACAATAATCTGCCTTGCGGTCCAATATCCATGACTAGGGTTGACATCCAATATTGAGAATCTTATAAGAGGTACCCATGACTAGGGTTGACATCAATGACAACAACCAATCTTCCAACAAGAGGTATGTTATCGACGAACCCCGAATCCCGAAATCGCGATATGATTAATTTAGTATTTAATAATTAGTAACTTCTATATTTCAGGAAATTGGGGATCAGGATTTCGTGATTTGAAATGTATTAAAACATATGTTCTTAGTAAACCCTGAATTCTGAAAAACTTTTTAAAAGTTAATCTTAACTCCTTTAGGGTTTAAACTTTTCGTGATTTAAGAAATAATTTTACCAAAAGAGCATCGGGACTTTTATAACATTTTTTGTTTTTTGCCTTTTATTATTTAAAGAATAAAGCTTGTCGGGATTTCGGTACCAGCCTTTTCAAAAATATAGTGAGGGTTATGCTTTGTGAAAAGCCGAAACCCGAAAAAGGAAGACTTAGTTTTGAAGATAAAAAATTTAATATATGTTTCAACATAGGCTCCAATTAGGAACCTCATTTCCTTGTGGGACGAGGACAATAGGTAGACTTAGTGCCTTTATTGGGTAAATGGAGTCAATGGCTTCTTTCTATAGAACTTTTTTAGGAAGGGGATACAGAGGGAAAAAGAGATTTCATGTTTACTTCTGAAAAGATTTTCAAAACTCTCAACGATGTAAACTCAGCTGCAATTACATTCATGATCCTCTCCTTCTCGCTACTAAATTTAAGTTTTCTTTAAGATGATCAAAACAATCCTAGGAAACCCAACAGATCTTGTGGGATTTTGGCATGCATCAAATGAAGTAAATTTCATTTTTTTTTCTTTAATTGGGGAGCCCTGTCTGGATTTGGGATGAAGATCCAATTTAAAAAAGGTTGGTAACCAGAATAGAGTTAAAATTATGTATGACAACCTTACAGATACCTCAAATATTGCTTCACTGCCAGCGAGCCTATTCAGTACCCTGGTGAAGTTATCTGTCCCTTTTTACTGAATTTCCTTTCACCACTTTGAATCATAATTATGCATTTAACCTCAGATATTGCTTCACTGCTAGTGAGCCTGTTCAGTACCCTGGTGAAGTTATTTGTCCCTTTTTACTAAGACGAGGGTAATCATTTAAATGAATTTCCTTTCATCATCTTTTGGACTAGATGGGGGCAATCAAATATGAATTTCCTTTCACCATCTATATTATATTTTACTTTTTGAACACGAAGTGGGGGCAATCAGTGGTAGTAAGTATACAGGGATGGTATCTATCTAAAATTTACAGTAGAGGTCTGTCAACTTTATTTGATTACCCTGGACCAACCTTTTCTAAACTTTCAAAACACCTTAGTCTGCAGGAAAAAACAAAGGGGAAGATTAATTCCAGGGGTCTTCCTTCGAGCAAGCCTAAATCCTTAGGAAACTATTAAGAAACCTAGGAGAGTCAGGATCGGCCTAAGTATAACTTTGTTTAGTTGGAGAGTGAGGAGTTGTGAGGATTGGTTTACCTTTCAAGAACTGTTTTTTATCTTCCAAAATTAAGACATAATCTCTTCTCCCTCTATGGGAAAACCGGAAAGATGTTTGGTCTTTTAAGAAGGCAAAACTAAGGATAGAAAGGGGCGACAGAGAAAGTCTTGGAAATTGAAAAAACAGGGGTCATGAATTAGACCCAACTCTTGGAATTTTTTTTCAGAGATGCTTTCCTCTCTTTGTTTATTTTAATTACCTCTTATCTTATTCTCAGTGAAACTCTTAGGGCCTAGATTTAGAAATCATTCTTTTAGTGACATGTCACTCTTATGAGACAATCACCACACTTCTAAAAACCTTTGATTAAAAAAATAAACTTTTCTGGAATTTACACTTTTGCCTTACCATTTTCATTCCCTTTTGAAATAACCGAAATCTTTATATCAGCTGTTTTCAGTGAATTTATCTTCTGAAACATGGATATCTGTTTGCTCCTTTAGCTTTGTTTGGGCTACGAGTCGGGATCCTGTAAAGGAACATAACAAAGAGTATCATGGATTTTAAAATAATTGAATACATTGAAAATTTATATCCCTACTTCTAGAAAAATATTAACCTATTTTTATTTTTTTAAAGCAGACTTACCAAAGAAAATTATGAAATAAAAAAGAAAAATCAAATGGTATATACAGTGGGAATTTTGAAAATCAATTATTCCATATAATGTTTTAAATAACGCCCATTGACAGGGGTGTTGAGGATTTTACCATCCAAATTCTCTAACAGAAATGAATTTTTTCCCTCAGGAGCTGTTACATTGAACGGTCTGTACCAGATGTGATTTAATTTACCATGTTTTTCCGAGTCTTCCTTCCTTGCATCCCATTTTAAAACCAAATCTTATGGGAGAAAATCTTTGTCTTTGGCTTTACCGGTTGAATAGTGCTTTCATGTTGTCCTGGTATTTCTGCAACCTTTCATCCACTTCGGCCCTCTGTTGTTGGACTTCAATCAACTGGTTTATCCTTCTTATGACATGATTTGGTTCTTCCTTATCATCTTGCCAAAGTTTCATTACAGGAAGTGATAGATTTATAGGTAACACTACATCTGTCCCGTATACCATTTGGAAAGGAGAAGTGCCAATAGACTTTTTCATGCCTATCCAATTTGCCCACAAACCATATTTCAAATGCGCATGCCAAGATTTCTTGTTTTCGCTCAACACTTTCTTAATTATATTGATTAAGCTCTTGTTTGAAGACTCAACTAGCCCATTTCCCTGGGGGTAATACGCAGTGGAATGACCAAGAACAATATTGTATTTTTGGCAGAAACTGACCATAGCCATAGATTTAAAGGCCTGAGCGTTATCTGTGACTATCTTTCGGGGGCATCTGAATCTAGACAAAATATTCTCTTCCAAAAAATCTATTACCACCGAATCTGTAGCCTTTCTGGTTGGGATAGCCTCCACCCATTTGGTGAAGTAATTTGTTGCAGTCAGGATCCATCTATGTTGAGCGCTATAATGAGGATTAATTTCGCCTATGAAATCTGATCCCCATTGCTGAAAAGGAGCTTCTGTTTTGACTGGAACCAATGACATCGTTGGGAGCTTATGCTTACCTGCGAACAATTGGCAAGGGTTGCAAGCTCGGACCTTGGCGTTGACTTTCGAGAAAAGTTTGGGCCAATAATACCCTGCCCTTAGGATCTTATAAGTCGTTGCCCTCCAGGCATGGTGTCCTCCACATACTCCTTCGTAAAATTCACTTATGACCTTTTTTGTTTCTGATTTGACCAAACAAACGAGCAGGAAGCCAAGAGGGTCTTTCCAATACAATTGTCTTTCATATATACAGTATTTGACCACATGTAGCTTCAGCATTCTGGATTTAGATGAGGTCAAGTCACTTGGGCACTTCAAGGTCAATAGGTAAGACACTATGTCTTTGTACCAATCTGATAAAGAAAAATTCTCTACGATTTTGGTTTCATCTATTTGTTCATCGAGTGCGTTAATGTCCACACACTCTTCACTTCTTTGTAAGCCATTTATCTTGAGAGCTCTGAAATTTGATTCAGCTAAGAGTTGGGCTAAACCTTGCCCCTTCACTAGTTTCGTTGGTTTAATCTCCAAATCGAATTCTTGAATTTTGGCAAGCCACCGTCCTCTTTTGCCATCATTGTCGAACTGAACCAAAATATCTTTTACGGAGCTAGTGGGTACGTACGCAATCACCTTAGAATGCAACACATAGGTTCTGAAAGCCTTTAATGCCTTCACCATAGCATATGCTTGTTTTTCCATTATATTATATCTAAGTTCGGCGTCTCTAAGACTTTTTCTGAAAAAGGCTATCGGTTGCTTGAAACCTTCTTCATTTTTTTGGAGAAGAACTGCGACGAGTGTGTGTTCGAAGGTGAATGAGAAAATAAGAAAATCCTTTAGATAATTAGGGATTTCTAGTATGGGTGCCTTGCTTATAACATTTTTGATGCTTGTGAATGATGCTTTAGCTTCCACTGTCCATTTCACTTCGTTGTTTTTCTTTAGCATATCTGTGATCAATTTCACGATTTCAGCAAAGTTTGGAATAAATCTCCTCATTTTTTTTTTCCTAAGAATTACTGAATCTCTTTTACATTCCTAGGAATATTTATTGTGTCTATAGCTTCAAATCTTTTAGGGTCAATTCTAATTCCATCTCGAGACACAATATGGCCCAAAAGTTTAACTTCTTGCATAGCAAAGTGAGACTTTTTGGGGTTTAAAGACAAACCAAATTTGCGGCATTTTTCAAATGTCTGCTTGAGATTTATCAGATGATCTTCATCAGATTTAGAAAAAACAGTTAGATCATCAAGATAGATAACCACAAATTTGTCTCTTTCGCCAATGAAAGCGATATCCATAGCCCATTGGAAAGTAGCACCTGCATTCATCAAACCAAAAGACATCTTATCATACATAAATGTACCCCAAGGGGTGGTAAAGGTTGTCTTTTATTTATCGTGTTCACAGATGGCAATTTGATTGTACCCGAAAAATCCATCGATCATTGACATCCTATTTTCCCCAACTACTTTTTCTAAAACATGATCCATTTTGGGTAGGGGGTAGTTATCTTTGAGGGATGACTTATTAAGATTTTTGAAATCGACACACATTTTAATTTCCTCGTTTTTCTTTCTAACCGAGACCAGGTTTTCTACCCAGTCAGAGTATCTCAACGGTACAATTATTTTTGCATCCAGGATTTTTTTGACTTCCTTTTCGATCACGGGCAATAAAATATGATTAATTTGTTTGAGTTTTTGTCTAAAGTGTTTGACACCAGGCTTCAGGGGTATCTTATGTTCGATCACAGAGGTGTCATAGGTTATTAGCTCTTCATATGACCAAGTGAAAACGTCTTTGTACTTTCTAACCAACTCTGCGTATTTATTTTTAGTTTCCGGGGATAAATATTTGGATAGTTTCACCAACAGAGGGTTTTCTTTAATACCTATCTCATAGTCTTCAACCTCTTCAGGTTGAGGCTATAGAGTGGATTTTGAAGGGATATCATCTTGATTAAATAATCTTTCCAAGGGAATCAGGCCTTTGAGAATTTAGTTATTTTTAAGAACGAGCATTCGGTGATTTGTGATTTTATCATGAAACTCTTCAGGACCCTCCCCTTCCTGCATGATCCAAATAGGATCATTTTGGTTTTCTTGGTCAGTGTGCATTTCGGCAAACTCGTCTATTGATTCTAAAAATTTGCGAAGCTGTTCATCATCCTCAAAGACTTGCCAATGTTGTATGTTATTCACTATAGACGGTCAGTGCCTCATTTGTATGTGGTACTTTAGTTTAAACGCGGTTGGAGTTGTGAATGTTGAGGCTGCCTTGGCTAACGCATCAGCCTATTGGTTTTCATTTCTAAGAATGAAATGAACTTTGACAGAGGAGAAAAATTTTTCGATCAGATCCCAGACGCAATTCCTATAGGACCTCAACCTAGGATGTTTGGCTTGGTACTATCAGTTTACATGTTTAATGATTAGCTCGGTGTCACCAAAGACTTTGAGGTTTTTTATTTTCATTCTCTTGGCAGCTTCTAACCCTAACACTAAGGCTTCGTACTCACATACGTTATTAGTGTGGTTCTCATTCCACTGTAATCTGTAGGAAAAGGGAATTACAAATTGATTATCAGGGACCACCAGGAGTGCCCCAGCTCCAACTCCAAAATAGGATCAAGCACCATCAAAAAACATATTCCATACACCTGAGCTATATACATTTTATTTTAATCCTTCTTTTTCTGTTTCTTCTTCTGTACAACTTCTGTCTATATCTACTTCAAAATCATCATCAATAGATAATATACAATTTCCTAAATCTTGGTCAGCAATATATACAAGGTGGTTATTTGGGTTATGTGGATCACCTACCATGAACACCAACCGAGTTTCTCTATAAAGACGTGTGTATTGTCCCCCAAATACTGGAATTGTAGCATATGTCATGTCAAGCTGGAGAGATCCCCCAAGTTTGGCACCCCATGACCTAGATAATAGCATACCATATTTAGGAGGGATATCGACGACTACCACATCCATGAGAATGATTTTAGCGGGTATTTGTGCCAGATTGACCACCAGGTCTTCAATCATACCTATGCATTTGACCTTTCTTGAATCAAAGGAATATAAGTCTCCATATGGTATGGTGATTTCAAGACCTAACTTCTCCATAATGGCTTTTGGCATCACATTGTGGGATGCTCCAGAATCTAGCATACAGTTATGAAATAGATGGTCGAACAAAGTCAATGTGATATAGAAGGGGGAAACAGTGTCTCTCACACCTTCGAAATGTGAACCAAAAACTATGTTTGGCTTGTCATCTTCTAGGTTGATGACATCGGCTTGGCTTTCATCTTTTGAAAAGCTAATCATCTTAGCAATTTGTTTTCTATATATGGGATTTTTAGCCAGTTCAACAAGTGGGATAGGGATTTTGATTTTATTTATTTGGTTTTCTAGATTAAAATCTCCCAGGGCCTTGTCACTCTCTATGTTTGGGGCCTCCATTCATTTCTTTGCAACTTTTCTTTGTGGTGCGAACTTGGTTTCAGTCACAGGAACCTGTGTTTTCTCAGTGGTTGTTCCTACTAACTTTGACTTGACGGGTTGTGTGTCAGTGGTGTGAGTTTTTGCAGTCTGTTTCACCCCTAGGCAAGATATTTTTTGTTGGGATGGTTGGAAGACTCTTGTTCCTAGGTATTAAATTATATTTCTCATGTATTTCGGCTATAATATCATCCGCGATACCCTGATAGGCCAAATCTTCAGACGTATCGTGGCTAACATGGTCTTCCGATCTAATTTCCTTATTTAAGTATTTTTTGTATTCTTGTCTCGATAAATAAGGTGATTTATTATCATTTCCAAGATTATTAATATCCTCCTCATACTCTTCAAAATCTTCTAGATCTTCCTCTCCAATGAAGTTTTCACTTTTGAAGGCGGTTGGGATCTTTTGATCTTCATTTTTAATTGTTTTCTGTGGGGCCTGAGGATTAGGATTCCTTCTAAAATCCTTCCTAGGAAAATTATCCCTTTTTTATTTATCTAATTCCATTTTTGAGATCTTATTTGAAAGTTCTCTAATTACCCTAGCCATCTCATCTATTTTATCTCCCGAGGATTTACCCGATCCTGAGGATCCACCTTGTTCTTTGAATTTTCTATTTTCTTTATTCCTGGTTTCTATTTTAGATTTTAATTTCCCTGATGCCATCATGTTCGATTCAATCTCAAGAGAATCATCTTGCATTTTTGTGAGATCTGTTGACCTCCTTTCTCTCAATAATAGGGCAAAATCAGGATCAAAGGCACCAACAAAAGTCACCTTTGCTGCAGGTTGAGAAGGTTTGACTTCAACTAGGATTTTATTAAATAACTTGTTAAACATTTGCGTGAACTCTACAATAGATTCTGATTTTTTCTTTCTAAGGGCTCTGAATTCAGTTAGGTAATAGAGGTGGTCCCTTCTCTCCCCCCATTGTCTAATAAAAACATTTTCAAGTTCTTCATAAGATCTTAGAGATCCGGCTGCTAAGGCTCGGAACAAGGTCCTCACCTGTACTTCGAAAGTTTGAACAAGGAGTCTGGAATAGACATATTAATGTTCAATTCCAAGGATGTCGGCAAATTGGTCAAAAAAGTTTATTTGTTCTTGAGTGGTCAAATCTCCTTCCCCTGTAAACTTGGGAAGGATTTTCATATAGATTTCAGGAAGGTTGTGTAGGAGAACAAGGAGGACAAGGGGGGCGTATCAGTCAGCTACCTTAGTGAAAATTCCAGGAAGTGGTGCTTGACCGCCTGCTGGTCCTCCTAGGGCAACGCTCCCAACTCCTGCGCCTCCATGTGAAGCCATTGATAGATTTGAGGTTGAAGCTCAGAGTGTGTTAAGAGAGGGCTCACGAAAAACTAGGGAAAATACCTCAGGAAAAGAGAACGTAACGTATGACAGGGGAAGAGAGACAGATCTCTCAAGGGTTTCCTAAACGTTCAACTACGTAAAATCAGGTTGACAAATAGTATGTATGGGTGAGATGATTTGTCTAAGATATCTTTGTGATTTTAAAATCCTTTATGGATCGGAGACTAGCGAGGTTTGCTTGTCGTTCGGGTTCTTTCTGGTGTTCTTTCGGCTAATAGCCAATTTACTTATCGTGGAGTCGCCAAGTGAAAAATATAAGGTATCCTTAGAAGGTTTTCTATCTTTGTTCACTATCAAAGAAATAAAGTGTCAATGTCATTCTTCCCAGAGAAAAGTTTCTTTTCTTCGTTCCCCAGCAACGACACTGAAAAGACATTGTTCCTGAGTTTATACTTTAAGGCTCTAAAGTATACCATCAAGGCATCCATAAAGATAAAGGTAATTAAAGGGTAAGAATCAAATTGAAGGGTAAATCAGAGTTGGTTTCTCAACTACCTCTGTCTAGCTTCCCATTTTTCTTGGATGTTGATATCTCTCTCAATAGCTGCCCATGAACGTTCTAATTCAACCCGGTTAGTTGTTGTTTGCAGAATAGTATTAAACAAGTTCAAAGCAATGCTAGTTTGATCTTGGAGGCCAGGTTCTATGTTGGGCTGTCTATTATTTGGGACAGTCATGGAAAATAAAGTTTTATTTAAATATGAAAAGTTTGAAGATTTGTTGCTTTAGAATTTAAGGGATGAAAAGAGAAAAAGAGTTTTGGAACTCAAAATAATAGCATAATAACAGTTGAGGCCATTTCCTGTACTTGAAACAATTTTAAGAATAGTAAAATAACAAAGTAGTACTGCTGAGAAAATATGAGGCTTTAATCATGAAAGAATCTCATATTGTAATCGGAGACAAAGAGGAAAATGAGATTTCTAATTAAGTGTAAACTATAATCATTCAAATGACCTACAGGTATTGAAATTGCTAATAGCAATCACAGAGGAAAAACTGTAAATAATTCAATAACCAAATCAATTCAAACTACAATAGATGTGTGAAATAAACTTATAGTTGATTATTCATTAGAAAAACGTAAGAATAAAAATATTGAAAAATATTGGAAATGGGGTAAAGAACACATAGCTTCAAGTTAACAGAATTCAGAATCTTGTCTCTATTATTTATATCACAGTGGATTGGAAAACTTTTTAATACAATCAGCTCTCTCAAAAAACCAAAAAGCCTTTTCTCAGTCTTGTGAAAATATATTTATACATGATCACCAAACATTTTTCCCATTGGTGATTAACTAACTTCCTAAGACTAATGGTTACATGAATGAACAATGTCAAATTGTTTACATTTCTATTCTAACTGTTTCATTATTCCAAGGATGATAATCTTCAAAACAATATTTTATGTCTGCGTTGATGAACCTACTCCTTCTTCTTTAAGACAACGAATACATTTTCCCAGAAACTATACTAAAACGCTGGGAGCTTTTGGAATATCCTTTTCTTCGAATAAGAAAAACTTTGTCTGCAGTTCTGTCAGACGGTCTTCGATTATCTTTCTTGTGAACTTGATAGTTTGTAGTTTTAAGTTAGGCATTACTATCCATTTATCAATTTGAGTGACATTGATTACATTTATTTGTGGGATCTCTTTCTGAATTTCTTCTAGATCCTCTTTGATTCTTAACTAATGCTTAACAATGTTAATTTCCCCTAACAACCCTTAACAGTCATTTTTTCCAATGTTCAATGAAGTTTTATCTAAAAGTTCAAAAATTCCTTGACAGTTGTCATTAACTTCTCTAGTCATTCTTTTGTTTTCTGTGAGGTATGCCTCCCATACCTTGAGTATTACATCACCTTTAATCTGCTCTAAAACAAATAATTTTTGAGCTTCCCCTAAACCCTCTTTTGTTGAAATAGCCACTGCTTTTTGGAAAGTTGCTCTGGCTGCTTTCACTTCTCTTTCTTTCTGGAGAATATTCTCCAAGGATTTATTTGTTTCCTGAAATTAATTCTGGACAAATTCTAGATTAAAAAACACTCCCTGTTGTTCTTTTTCTATCTTCATATGTATTTCCAATACCTGGGCCTAGAAGATTTCAATCTCTACCACTTGATTTGAAATGGAATTAATCTTATCTTGTAATTGTTTATTTATTTCCTCTTGCTTTATGATCTGTGCTTGAGTGAACTGTATTTTATTATTTGCTTCCTCTAAGCTTGCTTTCATTTTTTGAATCTCTTGAATATCATTTAATCTAGCTTGTTTTAGACCCTTTTTTATCCCCCAACTAATATTTCTTTCAGTCTTCTTTAATTGATCTTGTAGCTGAGCTATCATCTGATCTTTTTGTTCCAACATAGTTGTCAAACTACCCACAGATTATAAATTCATCGATGCTAAAGCTCCCAATGTGCCCGCTAGTTCTGTAGCAAATTCTCCCTTTTTAAGTTTTTGTCTGTCTATAATGATCTTGTGCTTTTTAATCATCATATCCCCTCTTGGATGTATCTCCTGTTTCAAGATAGCCTTCCTCTTTTTACTGAAGAAGTAATCAGAAGAAGGAATATCATCCCTAGAAATGGGCTCATGGTCACTAACATATAGAGCTCCCTCTTGGGGATTTCCATAAGTAGACTGTAATGGAGTCAAAGAAGTAATGGGACTTCCAAGTTCTGTCGATGCTGTCCCTCCTACTTTTTTGGGAATATTTTCAGGGATTTCCGAGGGTATTTCCAACTCCTTTCCTTTCCCTGCCTCTGATTTTTCTGTCTGAGGTACCTCTATTTCTTGTGAAGGCATTTCAGTCTCCTTCATTTTTCCCTTTGTATTTTCTTTATCCTGTACATCTATTTCAAATCCTAGGGGAGGCCCTTCCAAATTTGGAGGAGGGGTCGTGGATTCACCCTGCAAAATTTTTGGCAAACAACTTCACCTGTGACTCTGGAAGGACATGAAACCAATATGTAAGTCGGGTGATGAGGCCCGCACCCTGTTCAATACCTCCTCATAAGTTTTAACCTCCTTGAATATATCATCATAAACAGATTTTTCATGTTCATAATCTTTCATATTACAGTGCATCAAATGTCTGCTTACTAATTGATAAGGGTCATGCTTTCTGTGCTCAATATCTACCAGTTTTATTTCTTCTAAAGCTTCGGCTTCTACTTTAGAATGGCCTAGGTTTAGTAACGAAAATTTCCCGACATACACAGGGAAGATTGGCAAGGAATTCTTTTGAGCTACCTTTAGCTCTATTCCAATACCACCTTTCACTGTTTGATGTGCTAACTCCCTCAATACCAGTCTGTCTGGGAGGAATTTTGGAAGTGCGTGAGGGGGGATTGAGCATCCATAAACCCTAAGGTAAGAGAAGTTTTCATCAATAAACCAGTTGGCTATTTCTTTGAGATTTCTTGAGACTGACTCAGAAATGCGAGGGGCTTCACAGCCATAAAACATTTTATGCATTGGAATTATTATAAAATGACAAATTTCATAAAATGAATTCTTATCATTTTCTTCCCATAGCACAGAGTGATACTCGTGAATGGGTTCATGGCGAGTTATGGTCCAACTCCAATTCATCGAGGGAAAAGGAGTCACGAAGCAAACTGCGTCCATAATGTATGCTGACATGTAAAAGGCCACTGATTGACCTTTAGATTTTGCAACTCTGTAATTTGAAACTTCTTGAGCTAGGTTATCAGACACAATCTTACTCTAGTTGAAAGTGTATCCTTCTAAAGCTTCTTCTAAAAAGGGTACCCATTCTACAAGAAGATGGCAGGGATTCTTTTTTCTGAAAAGTCTACATAGAATAATGGCTACATAGGCCATGTATGCGTTCAAAGATTCTATGGCATAAACCCCATGGGTATCAGCCCTAAACTTTGATGGACATCTCCACCATTCTTTGATTAAATCAGGATAAGTTCGGTCTGCCTCAGTACACTCCTTCCTTTGAAATTCAGCTAAAAACTCAGCATTATAAGTGTACTTAGGATTTGGTGAGAGTTTATACATTACTTGTATATGTTCTCGCTTGAATGAGCTGACAACGACCCCTTGATCACTTAAAATACTTCTTATTAGGATATCGACCTTCTCCAAGGCACAATTGATCATTTCGTTGTATGTCATAAGCTGAGGGTGCACCGCGATCTTATGAAGCTTTGATTCTACTATATCCCGAAAGTGATTCTCGGAATCAGTAGGAGAATTCTTGATTTCGTATTCCAGGAATTCAGAGATTTGTGTCCAAGATTTAATTGAGTCGATAGAGTGTGGCATAGTGTCGGATATGATATCTCCTTCCTCTGTATCTTCACTCTTCTTCAGTTCTTTCTTTGGTGCCATGAATTTAAGTCAGATGGAAAACCTGTCACAAAAAAGGAGTGTATGAGCTTGGTTGAATGCGTCTTACGCTTTGATAGTATGAAACAGAATATGTTGCGAAACACAGACCTCTAAACTGTCTTTTAATTCATTTAACGATGTAGGTACTGATGCAACTGACAATAATTCAATACATTGAATGTAGTGGATATTTACTAAGATACGCATTAGTGTCACATATCATCAGTTATCCTTTATTAAAGTGGCCGCATTTTGGCGCTTTTGAATTCAAATTTTGGAAAATTTCATTCGATCGAAAACCGAAACATGAACAAACCTAAAAAGTTTGATTTTCATTAATCATGCTTCAAAAACAGAGTTAATTTAGACTAAACATAGATTAAGAGTCAAGACTTCGCATTTCGGGATTTCGGGGATCGTGTTGATAAGAGGTATGTTATCATTGAATCCCGATTTCTGAAATTGCGAAATTGTGACAAGTTTAAATTAGGACTTAATTTTGTTTTAGTAAATTAATTAATCAGTATTAAACCCACTTTGATTATTTCATGGTTTCCGAGATCGTGTCGACAAAAGGTATGTCATCATTGAATCCCGATTTCCGAAATTGTGAAATGATTAACTTAAGCCTTAAATTTTTGTATTAGTGAATTAATTAATCAGGATTAAAGACTAACTTCTGAAACAAGATTAATTCAATTTAAACATAGATTATGAGTCAGTACTTCATGTTTTGGGATTTCGGGGATCATGTTGACAAGAGGTATGTTATCGACGAACCCCGAATCCCGAAATCGCAATATGATTAATTTAGTCTTTAATAATTAGTAACTTCCATATTTCGGGAAATCGGAGATCGAGATTCCATGATTTAAAATGTATTAAAACATATGTTTTCAGTAAACCCCGAATTTCGAAAAACTTTTTAAAAGTTAATCTTAACTCCTTTAGGGTTTAAACTTTTCGTGATTTAAGAAATAATTATACCGAAAGCGCATTGGGACTTTTATAACATTTTTGGTTTTTTTCCTTTTATTATTTAAAGAATAAATCTTGTCAGGATTTCGGTACCGACCTTTTAGAAAAGATAGTGAGGGTTATGCTTCATGAAAATCCAAAACCCGAAAAAGGAAGATTTAGTTTTGAAGATAAAAAATTTAATATATGTTTCAACACTAACATTCATATCTACCTACTCTTACATTTAACAGACTTAAATGCCTTAATATTCTATAGATGAGAGCAATCGCTCAAGATCTGTTTACAACCTCCAAGATATAAATGCAAAGTACACCTTCTTCCTAACTATTACATTAATGCCTTTTAAGTTCAAAATTCAAAATGGTTCTTATGAAAACATGCTCTTTTTCTTCCTCCGCGTGTCCAGCTATTTCTTTGGCTTAGTCGCATACTTTGGCTTTGCACGATGCTCCTGCATCACATGTGAAGGTAGATACTCCACCTTCAAAGCTTGTCACTTTAGATTGCTGGCTCATTTTCTGTTCAATAAACCTTTGAACTTTCCCTTTTATTTTCTTAAAATCCTGGAGAAAATGTCCTCTCAAGTGAGGAAAAATGTGACCAACCCCCACAATAGTCTCTTCCACCATGGTTTGATCAAACTCCTCATTCTTACTGAACTAGAGAAGCAGGGGAAAAGTTTGGATGCCTTTATCTACCAATTTGCAAATCCTCACTTGATAGTTAAGACCGACAAAAAGCCACTTAGCCTAAAAACTATCTCTCCATCCAAGCCTCACTCTCCAAAAACTCCAAACTCCCTTGCACAAACTCCCTCTTTGCCGAAACAATACCAGAAGCTTGTTGATATTCCTACTTCTTCATCGGGGAAAAAGACCAAGAACAAAGACCAAAAGAAGCGTATTCTTGACCCCCCAATGCCTTCATTTTCTCTTGATCCTACACCTAAGAAGCCCCACAAAGTAATGCAGCAAGACTTTCCCATCATTCCCACAAACAAGAGAGGAGCCAACTGATTTGGTAAGGGACCCTTTCGGAAGAGTACCTAGAAAATAAGAACCAAGCCTTATGCAAAGCCTCCACCTGCTTCGGATCCTATCCAAGTATCCTCTGACCTTGAGAACCCTCATAAGAAACCTAGAGAAGTCTCTGTAGATGGATTAGAGCCACTAAAGAAAACAAAATCAGAACCTACATCACCTTTCCGATCTCCCATCACACCTACTTCACCCATGCCCACTCTTGATCCTAAATTTGATAAATTGATCACATCTCTCAAAGGACCTATGCCTTCCTTAGAGATCATTGATTCTGCCCCAACTATAGAAGAGCTACAAAGGGAAAACCATCAGCTTTTCCAACAATTAGAAGAGAGGAAGATAATAGATGCACACCTTCATCATGACAATGCAGTCCTTCAAGCAAAAGTTAACTCCCTTCACCGGTTGGTAGATGGGATGACCCAATCTAACTGCAGCTTAAGATCACAATTAAAGAAACATAAGAGGCACAAGGCTAAGCCTACATAGCAAGAAGGAGAGGCCTCTAAATCTGACCCTCCTCAACAAGCCTAGTTCCAAGGGATGACTTCTTTTTGTTTGCAGTGGGACCTGCAAAATCATTGGTGTGCGGGTATGTTGGGCCCAAGATATCATCATCTTCATGACATTATTATACACTTTTTTCCATATGTATATATTCTTTTTTATCTTTCAAAGGAGATTTTTGAAGAATTTTATGGCAAAATGATATAATCGGCATGAGGTACTTATAATTCGTGTTTTGTGATTCAATCAAGTTTAAATTATCTTATTTTATGGTTTCCAAGAGTTAATTCATGTTTTTTTTCTATTACAGGGCAAAACGCACCATGTTTCTTGGTCTGGCACTTAATCCAACACTCGTTCTGGTACTTGATCCAACACTCGTTCTGGCACCCAGTATTGCACAAAAACGCAAGGCAAGTTGGCGGTTATGGTATTGGCAACCAATGGTGGACAAATTGAGCACATGGGTTTTGTTTTTCATCGCCCCCTCCAACTACTAAGATCAAGACAACTCGATTTCAGTTTTCCAAAGAGGGTGATTATTGGCTTACTTTGTTTTGATAGTTAGAGCATCATTTATTGGAATTTGCCGAATATAGAGGTGGTTCGACCCTCCTTTGGTCAACCACTTGGTTTGTAAATGTTATAAATACCACTGAGGTGGTCAGATGATTTTTAAGTAGAAGAACTAAGTAGCATAAGCATTAGAATTGCTAGAAAAACGATTTTGCTCTGTTTCTAGTTTTACATTGCCAGAATAGTGCCAAAACTACGTTTTTGGATTTTTATGGTGAATTTGGCTTGTTGCGGTCGTGGTGTGATTTTAGAGAATGACCACGACTTTTTGGGGGGTCCACGAGCAGTCTGGTAACTCTCTTCATGTTGATTTATGAATTTCTTAATTTAATTGCTCTTTCTTTATTTGTTGTACATGCATATTTTTATTTAATTAATTAGTTTGTTGTAGCTCATTGTTTTACTTCTTTTTGCAAGTTAGATGATGATTTGTGATAGTATGTGTTGATTTTATAGATTAGAAAATACTTGCAAGTCTCTAAGTCTCTTTACTAATTCCATGTGCAATTAAAAAGTCTCTCTCTCATTATGCTAACCTCGCATGTAGTTAGATGATAAATTGTGCTTTCTTTTATATTTTTACACTCAAGCTTAGAGCAGATTTTTAATTAGAACAGAGCATAGTTTTAATCTGAGTTTCTTTTGACAAAGATTGATGGATGGATAGATTTGCTTCCAGTTTTTGAATCATAGCTTGCTTACTTCAGTTTTAGATAGATTTCACTTGCTTAGTTATTGGTTAAATGTAATTGTCAATTCACTTTTTA
>SNQJ01S0003679.1:273545-293977 GCA_010110895.2 Picea sitchensis | reverse complement strand
ATTACTTTTATCATGGCTAAGTTTGCATTGGATTGTTTACTTCACACCTTTCATTTTGCCATTGAAATTAGTATTGAGCTTATACCATTAGAACTGTCATTTGTTGTCAAGTGTCATCGAGATATCATCCGTCACCACTGAAGGCATTCACACAACCACCAGCATTACATTTGAGTGTTTCATATATTAACGATAGTTTCTTGCTTTCGTAGATTAGAAGAGATAGTTTCTTGTTTTCATAAGTTTAGTTGATAGTCTTTCTTGCTTTCAATAGAATAAATTTCCTTTCATGCATTGCATTGAGAATTTAAACTTCCTTTCACGCAAGAGAAATAGTTTTGCATTAGGTATTTAGTTCACTTGCCTCTTAGGCTAGGTAGTTGTTCAATGAGAAGTCTTTGCTTACTTGTCATTTTCTTTATGCTTTTGCTTGCTTGTCTATTTTCTTTAATAGATTAGTTAGGTGCTTTTGCTTGCTTGTCTATTTGCTTTAATAGGTTAGATAGGTGCTTTTTTTTACTTTCTTATTTATTTGCTTTCATAGGGTAGTTTCTCATTGAATGTAGTTTGGCAAGTTAAAGGTAGTTTGCTTTCATCATTTGCTTAGTATGCTTAGTAGTTTACCTTTGCTTATTGTCATGAACTAGTTTGCTTTGAATAGGGTTTTTACTTACTTTCTTAGGAACTATCCATCAGTCCTTGGCCCAAAAGTACTTAGGTTACGTAGTTTCAATTTTCTTAGTAAGGTTTGTTCATTAGATAGGTTTGCTTGAGTAGATTAGCCTTAGATATCTACTTTCATTAGTTAGATTATACACCTACCAACCTTTTACCTTTGGCATATATTTTGCTACAACTCTAAGTTTACTTACCTCGGGTTGAAAATTTAATTGAGGGTAGTTTAGTGTCTTTTTTAGTACATATAAATCACCTAACAATTACGATCTGTGATCTGGGTGATAGTTACCTGCTGCAAGGATTGACGGGTCTTGTTGAGATGAGATCAATGGTCCAGATTCACTTCATACTTTCGGGCTTCGGTTGTTTTGAATGTGAAGCATGAAAATCTCCTAGAGGAAAATATCTAAAGTGAATGATCTGTCGCCACGTGTCGTGGTCGATGAATGGTCTAGATTCACTTCAGAAGTTCAGGTTTCAAGAGTTTCAAATGTTGGGCATGAAAATATCCTGGAGGAAAATATCCAAAGTGAATGATTTGTCGCCATGTGTCGTGATCGATGAATTGTCCATATTCTCATTCGAAGTCTGGGTTTTGGGAATTTCAAATGTTGGGCATGAAAATCTCCTGGAGGAAAATCTTTGAAGTGACGCGGTGGCCTAACATCATATGATGTCACAACTGATGATGTGTCATGGAAAGAAAAGTGACACGTGTCACGTGGAAATGGGCCAATGTCACAACCAAATGAACTAGAATGAGTGTCATGTGTCATGAATGATGAGTGCCACGTGTCATGACTGATGAGTATGCCACATGTCATGAATGATGGTTGCCACGTGCTTTGGCACTTCGGGCTTCAGGAGTTTCAAATGTGAAGAACGAAAATATCCCGAAGGGAAATCTATGAAGTGAATGGTTTGCTGCCGGGTGTCGCCACTGATGGATGGTCCAAATTCACTTTGGGTTTTCAACACTTTGGGCTTCGGTAGTTTTGAATTTGAAACATGAAAAAATCCTGGAGGAAAAAATACGAAGTGAATGATCTGCTATCGCATGTCATGACGGATAAGTGGTCCAAATTCATTTTGGGTTTTCATAACTTCGGTCTTCAGGAGTTTTGAATGTGAAACATGAAAAGCTCCTGGAGGAAAAGCTCCGAAGTGAATGATCTGTTGCCACCTCTCATGACTGATGAGTGGTCCAGATTAAATTTGGGACATAAGCTTTTCAAGACTTCGGCTCTTCGGTACTTCATCTCTACGGGACTTCGGGTCTTCGGTCCTTCGGGACTTCAGCTCCTCGGCTCTTCGGGACTTCGGGAATTCGTCTCTTTGTCTCTTCGGGACTTTGGGACTTCAACTCTTTGTCTCTTCATCTCTTCAAGACTTTGGGAATTTCTAGATGTAAAGCATGAAAATCTCCTGAAGTGATGATCTCACAGAGTGATTAGCTAGTGCTTATCAATAATTAAATAGATCTTAAGTTGTGTTTAACATTAAATACTTTGGGATTTCGAGACTTCAGCGATCGAAACAATGATAAGTTTGGAAGCCCAAACATCAAAGTGGTGGAGTGACTTTGCTAATGCCTTCCATTAAACTCCGCGCAATTCTAGACCCCCTGAATGGACAAGAGCCGTTAATATGATCGACCTGTTGGATATTTACCATTGAACATTACCCTATTCGTTTTGTCAATTCGGACCCAAAAATGACCATTTTGAATGCTACGTTTGTCCACGGGTGTTTCATGTGCATATAAAAGGGAATGATCGACCTGTTGTGAGCTCAATCAATGGAAAACGTGATAACAAGCATTCCAAACCAAATACGACATGTATTTTATCCTTTCAGGAAAAACATAAACAAAAATGCGCAAAGACTTAAACAAGAAATAAGTGAATAAGAACCAAGTCACTTAGTAATGGGAAACTGACTTAACCAACCAGAATGTGAAAATTTGATGAAGGCATAGGGAAAAGAGAGAGGAGAAATAGGGGTGTATACTTGGGTTACAACAAGAACTTTAAAGGATATCATTCGACATGAGGTTCGTCTCTTCAATCCTGAATTCCTAGAGCATGCTTTTAGTGTGACAAGGAAAGTATCTAGTAAAAATATGGCTACTAGAAGGGTGGCCACTAACACTTATAGAGAGATAAAGTGCTTTCTCTTTACTGATAGTGATGGTTTAATTTAAGGATTGTACATGGCATATGTGTTGTGATTATAGAGAGATCAACAAGGTAACCATTAAAGATAAATTTACTAATCATGTCACTAATGAATTATTAGATGAATTACACGTATCACTTTTCTTTGCTAAGTTTGATCTTTGTTTAGGATATCATTATATTAGAAAGAAGGACGAATACATCCTCAAAACAACCTTTAGAACAAATGAAGGTCATTATGAGTTTTTGGTGATGTTGTTTTGCCTTAGTAATACATATTCCACATTTCCAATATTTGTGAAATATATTCCCAATCCCTTCCTCAGAAAATCCATGTTACTATTTTTTGATGATATACAAATCTACAACAAATCTTAGGAACATCATGTGCAACATGTTGACATGGTCTTAAAACTACTGGAGGAGCAAAAAATCTATGAAAACCTTTCTAAATATTCCTTTAGTGTGTAAGAAATGGAATATTTGGGTCAAATTGTATCTCATGATGAATTGCAAGTGGGCCCCAACAAAATTAAAGCTATATTGGAATTGTTGATTCCCAAAACCTTGAAGAGTCTTAGAGAATTCTTAGGATAGATAGGATATTACCACAAGTTTGATAAGAACTATGGTGAAATAGAAACACCTCTAACAACATTATCGAAAAGGGATGCATTTTCTTGGACTCAAGAAGCAACCCATTTTTTTGAAAAACTTAAGGAGGCTACATGTAGAACTCTGGTCCCAACCACACTTGACCTCACAAAACCATTTAATGTGGATTGTGATGCCTTGTGGGATGCAATTGGTGTAGTTTTAATGAAAGAAGGAAGGTCCCTTGCCTTTGAAAGTCACTATCTTAAAGGAAAGAACTTACTCAAGCCCATTTATGAGAATGAACTGTTGGCCATACTACATGCATTTTAGTAATGGAACCCTTACCTAATAGGAAGACACTTCAAGGTAAAAGTAGATCATGATAGTATGAAGTAGTTATTGGAACAACAACTTTCTTTAGAAGATCAATGAAAATGGGTTACAAATATACTATGTTATGACTTTGAAATAATCTACAAAAGGGGGAGAGAAAATATGGCGGTCGATGAACTTTCAAGAAAGGAAGGAAACATTAGGCTTTACTTTGTGCTATTTTCATTCTACAAGCTAGTTAGGTGGTGTAATATCCCTAGGCCAAACCCAATTGTAATGTAAATGAAAATGTACTTAAGTTGGTGAGTTGTTTTGATATCATTTTGTATGCACATTTCATGACATAGTGTGTGCATGTACTACGCAGTAAAATGAGGAAGTTTTCACATTCCAGGATACCACGCGCAATAACATAAGTGTGCGCAATTTTGAGGCCAGGTAGCCTTTGTGTATATGTGGCGTTTTATAGGCTGGTGAGATGATATTATAAGCTAGGATTCATATGTTTAGATTAGGCCGAAGAGCCTAGATGTTAAAGGCTAGTGCACCTACCTTTGTAAATGTCTCAGCATTAATATAAAATACATCATTGTGCGTAGACCGACCACGATAAAAGAGATGGGGGAATAAAATCCACTTAGGGAAAGGGAAGGGATAAAAGTTAAGGAAAAGGGGATAAGCTAGGGAGATTAAGACAAAAAAGAATATTATGTTAATATTTATTAAAATATAAAGTATGAATAATTATTTTATCCTAAGTTCTAAAGTTGGGGACAAGTGGGCCAAAGTATCTCTCAACATGACAAGTGTCAAGTTGGGGACATGCATACATATTGTGGGGACTTAGTTCATTTTCCCATCTTTTTCATCATTCTTCCCATCATTCCTTCCATCATCTAGTCATCCAGTCAATCATCCATGAGCATGCACACATCCATTGAGCTATCCTTCGTATCTTCATGACTATACTTGAACTTGTATCCATAGCCATTTTTGTGTCCGTGTAGATGGTTAGCTTGGGAGATGGATTAAAGAATGGGTTGTCAGGCTCGTGGGATATTGAAGAGACAGGTTGTCATGCCAGTGAGAAATTCTCTGGGTGAGAGAATTGTTGGGAATTTATTTCCTGAAGGTGTGAAACTATAGCTATAGGGCTCTGAGACTTCCTATCTGACCTGTTGCTGAAGCCCGGAAAGGGAGTGGGGTAGTCGAAGGACTGTTGAGCAGAGAATGGGCACACTTCCTTGGGTGGGATAGGCATGTGGGGAATGAGGGACTGTAAGTTGTTAGTTTGATTTGGCACCTGAGACAAAGTCTTTCCTATTGTCTATGAGCCTTTAGCTTGGTTAGGAACCCCTTTACTCGGGTGGAGTTTAGTCCCAACTCGTGGGTGACTCACTGTTGAGAGTGATCAATAGTGCGGTCTAAGGTTGGGAGGTTCATGGAAGGTCTACACGTAGTTGGTGACATTCTTACTAAGATAACTGCCAATTGTGCGATAAATTTACATGTTGCATTGTTATTTACGTGCTTATTTTTATGGGTTATCATATGTGCGGATATAACTATGTTTATTTTAATGGGTATTCTCTATATATGTTGCATGTATATGTTTACTATTATTTTAGTGTGAATACATGTATTTACATATGTATTTGTACGTTTACGTTTTATATATAATGCTTCCACAAGAGTTTTGTGTGTGTATATTTTAATTGCATGCAGTTCGAAAAATTTATGTGGCATAACTCAGTTGGATACTGGGTATGTTACAGTATGTTCTGCAAAGAGAACAGTAAGAGTTCTTTGGCATAGTGTGGCCCGACATGGATGTCTAGGGACGTCACAATATGGTATCATAGCTTCAGTTTTTAACACTGAGCCTGGATGGGCTGAGAAAATTGAGTTGAAGTGAAATGTCACAAAGGATTTATTTCAAAGTGGCCAAATTTTAGTTTGTAGAGTGTCCATGGTAAAAAGTAACAAAAACTGGGCGGAATTGGGGAAAAGCCCCAATTTTTGTTGTTAAACTCATGAGAAAATGGAGAAATTCGGCCAAGTGATGAGATATTCCTGATTTAATATCTGTTCTAGCAAATTGAGATCTAGAATGGGTCGAATTTGAAGTTACAGTGAAGCCATGACAGATGGAGCGAGTTTAGTGGTTAAAATTCTCAATTCGCGAATTGATTTTAGATAAATTCGTTCTAGAAATGTCAACCCACAACGATTTTTTGTTGCATAAGTTGAACTAGTGTTATCGGGGTGAAATTGAATGAATTTCATAGTTGCAGAATGTCTATGGTAAATTGGGGAAAAAGTTAAGAAAAAGCTCCAATTTCTGCAGTGGAATTCACGAGGAATTGATGCGCATAAAAATGAATGTGCATAGGTGGGCGCACTAAAAATGCATGATGTGCAATGAAAATCTTGTGATAGGTAAAATTTGGCACTGTGCGACAAGATCTTAGTGTGCAGGTGTGCGCACTAATTTTCAGTGCCGCGCAGAAAAATGTTAGTGTGCAGGTGTGTGCGCTAAATTTCGGTGCCGCACGAAAACATGTTAGTGTGCAGGTGTGTGCACTAAATTTCGGCACCACGTGGAAAAATGTTGGTGTACAGGACCACACGATAAATTGTATCATTGCGTGGTGTGTACACACATAATAATGACGCATGTGGTGTGCGCAGTGTTGGTAGAGTGCAGAGGAGTTTTGTTGGTGCACGCACAATGTGGGTATATGTTGTCATGCGAAAGTTTAGTTAGTGGTGCATGCAGAGTTTTGGTGCATGGTGGAGACATACTAAACTCTGGCATGGTGCAGCGTGTAGAGTATAACACACGCGGAATATCAATGCGCGATACAAAAACTGCGCGTAGTGGATATTGGTGTGCGACATAAAAGTAGTGCACAGTTATTGGGGTGACAAAGAAGTGACACACAATGGTTCTAAAGTGCACGAAGCAGAATTTACCTTGTGTTGTTTCTGTGCATGGTAAATATGGGCTACAGGTTGAAATTTGTGCATGTGAAGTCATTTGGAGGGTGAACAACAACAAAAAATCAATGATTTTTTGCGACGTTTTATATCATTTGAACGTCATCTTTTTGCAACACGTTTTTTAGGCCCTTAAGAGCATTTTTAGCAATGCAAAAACCACAAGAATAGAGTGTGTGTTCCGAGGCACAGGTTGTCTCTACATCTCAAATAAAATATCTAGGAGAGAGCTTTCTAATGGTGTAAACTGTTCGTCAAATAGAGCTTTTATGAGAAAGTTACAACACAAACAATGAAGGGGAAATTTTAAGACCCATCTTACTTCAAAGAGCCATAACTTTCTGCTCCAGAATTAGATTGAGGCACAAGAGTAGTCAATGGAAATATATTGAACCATATAAGACATTGCAAGAGATGAATTAAATTTCTAATCATGTTAAAAGTGTTTAATATGGCAAATAAGGTACATGTAGCATACCAATTACAATATGGTATTTTGGCCTAGAACTTCAGTTGGTTGTAACTAGCATCCAAGAATCCGGAAAGAGATGAAACTTGGACAGAGTTTCCATAATATGTATATGAATAGACCCAATTGAAATACGATGAGAATTTCAAAGGCGTAGGTGCAAAAATTCATAATTACAACGCATAATTGAGCCTAGTTGAAGTGTGAACAGAAAAGTTAATGGGCAATTTTCAAATAACCATAACTTTCTGCTCAAGAATCGGAATTGAGAATGGGAGAAGGCGTTGAAAAGGTTTTGGAAAGGGGAAATAATTATCCACATAGAAAATTGATCTGGGGATTCAAATTTCCAGGAAATCAGAAGAAATAATTTTGATATATATATTATTGAACCAGAATGGTTCATATTTTCATAAAATTGTTGAAATAGTTAGCCTGACAAAGTTTCGTTGACTGCACATTTTATAGAGTTAACAACAACTAGATCTGATCAATCCCAACATATATTCCAAAGGATTGGAAGAGGCATAGGGGAATTACATTCAGGAGGATGAGATTATAGGGATGGATGTCCATTTGGGCATTGAAGGAACAAACTCCAATGGACATGGAGATGAAAGGAATGAAAACATGAATATGGCAGAGACCATTAAAAATTTGAAGAAGGATGTCCAAATCCATAAATATGATAATGAAAGTATTATGAAATCCAAGGAACAATAGGAAGAATTCAACATGAAGTTATTGCAGAGCTTGAGCATAATAGAAAAGAAATAGGACAAAGAGAGTGGCTGAAGAAAATCTGGAAGTCACAGACCTTCTGATGAGAAAAGAAGAACCATAAGTGTTAGCAGACATCATCACCACTCCCCGAGTAATTCCAATAAGATATCACATATCAGATCAAGTCCATCCCCTATCAGAAAGAATAAGAGATCTGGAGTGGATGAGCTACGAGGGGAAATGAACAAAATAAAACCTCCTACATTTGATGGTGAGCACAAGAAGGATGAAGATGTAGAAACATGGTTGTTGGGCATGAGAAAGTATTTTCAATTGCATAATTATTTTTCTCATGTAGAAGGTAGAATTTCCATCTATAACATGATAATGAAAGTATTATGAAATAAGAACAACAGGGAAGAATTCAACATGAAGGCTTCGGTATTTGAGCATAATAGAAAGAACAGGATAAAGAGAGTGGTTCAAGCAAATCTGGAAGTCACGGACCTTCCGATGAGAAAAGAAGAACCATAAGTGTTAACAAACATCACCATCGAAAGTAATTCCAATAAGAGATAATATAGTAGCTCAAGTCCATCCCCCATCAGAAAGAATAAGATCCGAGTGGATGAGCTACTAGGGGAAATGAACAAAATAAAACCTCCTCTACATTTGATGGTGAGCACAAGAAGGATGAAGATAGAAACATGGTTGTTGGGCATAAGAAAGCATTTTCATTTGCATAATTATTATTTTCATGTAGAAGGTAGAATTTCCATCTATCAACTCAAGGGAAAGGAACCCATGTGGTGGGATCAACTCTTGAGGTGTGCAACACATTAAAGAGAAAAGTGTTACTTGGAGGGAATTCAAAAAGTATTTTGAGAAGAAATACTTGACTAAGAGATACTATGATAAGAAAATGAAAGAGTTCTTTGAACTCAAGATTGGGAGTATGACAATAGATTAATATGAAAGAAGGTTTCTAGAACTGTTGAAGTATGTCTCTTTCATCAAGGATGAGACAGTTAAGATTCAAATTTATTTGAGTGGATTACCATCATTTATCAGTGAAAAAATATAGTATGATGATCCCAAGAAATTGGAGAAGACCATAAGGAGAGCGAAGTGGCTATATGATAAAAAGAAATCAAGGCCAACTTTCCAAAAATCTTGGGAAGACAAAAAGAAATTCAATGTGGATCAAAGGAAGAAGGGAAGTAAGCCACCATTCTTCATAAATAATACTTAGGGACAACAAACTCCTAGAGAGCCTAGAACGATTGAGGTAGGAGGTCAAAGGCTAAGGAAACCACCTATTAAATGTTGGGGTTGTAAAGGAGATCATATGTTCAGATATTTTCCTCACAGAGGTGAAAAGGGGAGGATTGTTCACAATGTACAGCAAGCTGAAACAGTAGAGGACTTGGGAAGAAATGTGCCCAGGATCTATGCAGCCTTGGACAACAAGTAAGAAAAGTATCAATCACACATGATTGAAGTGGAATGTATGATCAAAAACCAAACCATTACTATTTTAATTGATTCAGGAGCTATTCATACTTATATAGATCCTAAGAAGGTGGAAAGTTTGCATTTGCCAAGAAGCAAGCATGGGAAATCTTGGTTGGTGTAGCTGGCTACAGGAGTGTTACACATCAAAATTACTCACTTCAATGATGACCTATTTTCATCGTTATAAGTGTCGCAAGTGTCACAGACATCATACTGTCATATTTCTTATGTTGTGTCTCTAACAACATCATAAGGACACTTAAGACACCTTCAAAGACTGGTTTAAGAAGAAGAAATCATCTGATGAGGAGTACAAAGCATTTGCCATGGAAAAGACCACTTAAAATTTATTTTTGAAGGGAAACGCTCCCCTACCCATTGTCAGGGAGTGCCAACATTCCCTACCCCTCTTTGGGGGAGCGTTGCCACACTCAGGACACCATTCCGGGGGAGTGTTGGGATTTTTTGAAGGAATTTTGGGCAGCGCTCCCCTGCCCACTATCAGGGAGTGCCAACGCTCCCTACCCCTCTTTGGGGGAGTGTTGCAACACTCAGAACACCATTCTGGGGGATTGTTGGGATTTTTTGAAGGAATTTTGAGCAGCACTCCCCTGCCCACTATCAGGGAGTGCCAATGCTCTGTACCCTCCTTTGGGGGAGCGTTTCAACGCACTGTGCACCCTTTTGGGGGAGCACTGGCTTGTTTGAGAAAATTTTGGGTTGTTGAGGAAAAACAGAGAAAAATCCCCTTCATATTGGAAATCAGTTGGATTTGAATCTGAGGTCAAGGCTGGATCTTAAGGAGGATCCACAACTGAAGGAGAAATATCCTCAACCTATCCAAAGAATCTCTAAGGTGGTTGAGTGTCTCCAAGATTATATAAGGAGGACTTCTCATGATAGTTTAGAGGCATCTAACTTATGATATCATAAGGGAGATATCAGTGAAGCATAGTTATTCTGGTGGTGGATTATTTGAGCAAGAGTCTAGAAAAAGAGAGCTTGGTGAAGCTGTTGCATCTACATCTATGGTTGTAAGCACTTTTCTTTGTTTTCATTAACATAAATATGTGTTTGGCCTATTTCCTTTAAGTTTGTGTATGTTTCATGAACTTGTTTGTTTTGATAGATCTATTATGAAGCTAATCATGGTAGAGTAGGAAGTATGTTTCGTTGTTGCTGCTCATTGTATTGTAGGACCTTCTGAAGAACTTGGAGATCAAGATCAGCCTCGATCGAGTGAGGAAAAAAGTCGGTAAAGGTATTTACCTTTCTTTCTTATTCTTCCTTGGATAGTTTAACTTCATGAAAAGGAATGTCAGTGTCCACATTAGCACTTTTTTGTCTTGGTTATAGGGGTCTAGTATCCAAGAGGAAATCCACTTGTCCACAGGGGGGTTTTCTTGTAAAAGAAATTGGCGACTTCACTGGGGAGCATCAACACCCCCCCTAAGCCATACCAGAGCACCAACGCTCCCATACAGTGTCTTAGGGAGCATTGCAACACTCTGTGCACCCTTCTGGGGGAGCGCTAGTCTATTTTTTGAGAGTTTTTTCCTTCTTCTGCTCAGTCTTTTGCAGCCTTTTTTGTAGAGATATTTACCCAGAGTCTGTGGTTGGTTTGTGAATTTGTTTGGATTGGTTTTTGATAGTTTTTTATGCTTATCACTCCCTATTTTCTTTCTTGGAGCTTGAAACCTTTTTCAAAAATGTGAAATTGCCTTTTCCATTTGCTTTTTTGTCAGGACAGTTTTGAGTAATTTCTCTTTCTCCCTATCATTTCTTGGATTCTTCGCTGCATTTTATTGTATTCCTTGAATTCTTGATTGGTTGTAGAATCCTTGATGGTGTTCTTGCTTGTTAGAACAAGTTTCTAATTTTTTTCTTTCATACCTCATTGCCTTGAGTGCATGCTTTGTTTGTATCCCTTTTGCTTTGTGTCTTTTGCATATGCATGGGGATCTTTCTCCTGATTGAAAGTAGTGGAGAATTGAAGGTTTTGTATTTAATTTCTGTATACGTCATAATCAAACAAAGAAGATAAATGCATTTTTTCTTTTGGGTAGTGAAATTAGCTTGCATTTGAAGTAGCGAAATTGCATTTTTTTGGCATTTTGGGACATTGTGCATCTGGGATGATGAATGTTTTCTCCTTCTTGTAGCATAGCTTTCATCGAAATGAAAAGATTGCATCTTCATAGCTTTGAATAACTTTCGATTCGATTAAAAAACCATATTGTCCATGCCATTTTCCTTTTGAGTAACAATAGCCTTAAAAATAAAGCGCTAAACTAAAAACTGATTAGATATTTTTATATTTTTTGGTAGCAAACCTACATCAGATTAGTTGTAGGGCTTTGGAATAGGTGTGAAAGATAAATTTCCAAAGCTGCAAAAAAACATAGAAGATAATCAAAGAAAGAAGATAAATGCATTTTTTCTTTTGGGTAGTGAAACTATCTTGCATTTGAAGTAGCGGAATTGCATGTTTTTTGGCATTTTGGCACATCGTGCATATGTGATGATGAATGTTTTCTCCTTCTTGTAGCATAGCTTTCATCGAAATGAAAAGATTTCATCTTCATAGATTTGAATAGCTTTCGATTCGATTAAAAAACCATATTGTCCATGCCATTTTCCTTTTGAGTAACAACAGCCTTAAAAATAAAGCGCTAAACTAAAAACTGATTAGATATTTTTATATTTTTTGGTAGCAAACCTACATCAGATTAGTTGTAGGGCTTTGGAATAGGTGTGAAAGATAAATTTCCAAAGCTGCAAAAAAACATAGAATCTTATGTTAGGGAGCGATGAAATCCAATTGCTACATTTTGTCCTAGGAAGCCTTTCTCACACAAGGGTCAAACCTGAGGTCGCATTGAGACTAGCAGAGTTACTCACCTTGCTTTGTTGTTCTTGGTGTATATATTGCATGTATTATGGTGGTCGCTTGAAGGTATACCCACAATGATGAGTAGAATCCTTTCAAGTTGATTTCGGGCCAGATACCCTGCCCTTGCACATGGATCAGACTATCGAATGTTTCCCCAGGCATCAATGTTTTAGTTGGTAACCTTAGTGGCCTATATATTTAGGGTATTTACACAAGGTGACTACAGAGGGGAAAGTCTTCACGGTACCTAGAATCAACGTTGGCCAAAATCAGTCGGGCTCCTTGGAGGGTATACCCACGTTTATGTGTGGAAGCTTGCACCAAGGTGTAAGTCCATTAAGCAGGTTGTCAACGTAACTTTTCCACCCACTCTATCTCAGCCCCTTCTTACTTTGTTCCTGCAACATTGGATTTCATCACCAACTAGTGTGCTCATTGTGAGAAGTTTTTGTTTGCTTGATTGCTTACTAGATTTTTAGCATGTGTTGTTTGTTCTCCCTAGCAGAATCTAGGTTGGATATTTATTTTTTATGGCATCAATTCCTGGAATGACCAATGAAGGAACCCCTTTTCCAGGGGAAAACTTATTTTTTCCTTCTTATGGAAACATTGGTCCTCCTTATATCACTACTTTGAGCCTTCCAGGTCTCACAATTGGGTTACTAGTATGGTTTTTTTCCACTCTGGTGATATCGAATGCAGGTGCTTCAGATGTAAGCACACTACCCACACATCAACCTCATGTAGACCTTTATCCTTCTTCACCTGTTAGGTCTCCTTCCATTTTTCCTTCTTTGCCTAGTGAAATCTCTCAAGTGAGTAGCCAGATTGATAAGAAGAAGAAGAAATGGAAAGAGAAGAAGAAAAACCATAAAGGGACCAAACTTCCAACAACATCATATGTTGGATCCAAGCAACCCGCTACTATTAATAGTATTGGGAGTATTGATGAGGTCGATAAGATTAAAACGAAGAATCTAAAACCCAAATTCCCTTGCAGTCTTTGTAAGGGTGACCACTTTATGAGGTATTTCCCTGGTCTTCCCAAGGTCTTAGAAATGTGGTCCTGCACGTCATCAACCCCTGCTAGTCATGTTGGTGATTCCCCATCCACTAGTGACGTTCAGGTTGGTAAGAAGAAGAAAATTGTCAAATTTTCTTGTATGTTATGCGAAGGTGATCATTATTCTCAACTTTGTCCTCATATGGACAAGGCTTCTTTTATTTTGGAAAAGCTTCAACTCCCATCTAGTTATAGTAAGATTTTCACCAACCTATCGTTTGTTGATGGAATGGTCAATCTGGTTCCATCCCCGGTCAGTCTAGTTGATCAAGTGGTCAATCTAGTTTCATCCTCGGTTGAACCACTAACCAAAGTAGCTGATCTAGTTCTGTCATCGATCAACCCCACTTTTCATATGAAAAGTGAAACCCAAGTGATTGATCCAGTCCCACCCTTCATCTTAAGAGTGCTAACATAGTCATTCCCACTCCTCCTCTTACGAGTGCCAAAGTGGTTTCTACGGTCCCTTCATCGGTCAGTTCGCTTTAACATGTCGTCAATCTGGTCATGTCCTTAGTTGAACTAGTTGACAAAGTGGTTAATCCGATCCCATCTTCAATTGATCTCACTCTCCCATTAGAAAGTGTAACCTAAACGGTCAATCTGTTTCCACCTGTTGACCCCATTCTCCCCTTGGAGAATGAAACCAAAGTGATCGATTTGATGTTGTTATCGATCGATCCTACTCTCTAGCTAGAGAGTAAACCCATTTCTGCCCAAGTTTTTCTCGTTGGTACAGAATCTACCGTGCCGGGGGGTATTCCTCCTTCTCCTGTGAAAAACCCTCCAAGTAATGAGGCCATACTTTTTTATTGGGGTGTGCTAAATGGACCTTGTCTTCCCTCTCACATTCCTTTCAAGATTATAGTATAGGTTTGTGGTCGGGACATTCCTCATGCGCTGATAGATGAAGGTTCATCCGTTAGTATTTTTTCCTCTATTGCTTGGCAAGCTTTGGGTTATCCTCAGCTTGTGCCGGTTACCCAGACTCTGTTCACTTTTAACAAATGAGCCAGCCACCCTTTAGGGATCGTTCCTCAGTTTCCCATAACTTTGGGGAGGGAAACTGTCTTTATTGATGTTATGGTAGTCCAGGACCCCTTGGATTTTGATTTACTCCTTGGGTGAGATTATGTCTATGCCATGAAATCTATTGTGTCCACTCTCTTTCATGTGATATATTTCCCTCATGATGGAAGAATGGTGACTATTGATCAACTTTTGTTTGTTGGCCCTAACTTGACCATCAATCCAATGAACGCCCTAAACAAGTCTTATATGAAGTCAGTATCACCCTTGCCATAGGTCAATTATGTGGTGTTGTCTCCCATGACTTCAACTTCTGATGACTTAGATCCGGTAGTTGACATGGTGATCTCTTCGGTATGGATTTTGGAGTCTAATCTCCTTACCCCTGTCATGGCCCTTGACAAGTGTTCATTCCAAAGTATTCTTCTTCCATCCAGTGAATATCTCTTGGAATCCATGACCGAGTTTTGTCCCTTGACATGGTGTCCTTCCAGAGCATTATCCTCTTCGAAGCCATGATCAAGAAGAGTCCACGAGCATAGTCTTCCTCTCTGTGGAAATCTTATTAAAAAATGAAACAGAGGCCTTGAACATGGCTTCTCTTCTCTGTGGAAAGCTCGTTAAAAAATTAAACAGAAGCTATGAGCATAGTTTTCCTCTCTGTAGAAAGCTCGTTAAAAAATGAAACAAAAATCTGGGGGTTGAACCTAGAGCCTTGAGAGCATAGTTCTCTTCCTATGTCAAGCTTGTTAAACAATGAAACAGTCACCTCTCCTATCAAGTCAAGTATTTCGCCATATCTTGTAGATGTTGAGTTGAGTCTTTCATTAGGTCTAGTATTTGAACCTTCATTTCATCCACCCTTATCCTTTTTCTCCATCTAGTAAAAAAAATGGTGATAACCTCAAAGTCAGTGAATGAATTGAAGCTTGGGGGGCATGTCTCCAGCCTTTGATGATCATTCTGGAGTTAAGCCACTAGCTTTCAAGATGGGGGAAGAGTACCAAGCTTAGTATTTGTTCTTTCTCGTGCTCGTGACAAACATGAGAACTTAATCGAGTAAACTTTTATCTCTTTTTCGAACTCACATGGACACACAAAAAAGGAACCCCGTCAAGTCATCTTTAAGCTCCTTTCAAACTCTCTAAACATGAAAATATTGTTGACTAAAATTATGAAAAAGGAAAATAATGGAGTCGTCTTTAAGTTCTTTTCAGACTCTCTAAATATGAAAAATCATTGAGTTTACCTTCTATGGACTTGTTAAACAATCATACATTGAAGGGCCCATACGGGACCAAACCCTTACTTCTTCTAGTTCGTTAAACAAAGGAAGAGGGACTTATCGAAGGTGAGTTATATCGAGCATGTGTTACCCTCCTTGAGCTCGTTAAATTAAAAAGAGGTACTCATCTATCTGGATGGGTGAAAAATTGAAGAAGCAAGACAAGCCATTTTGGGGAAAATTACAAGTAACTCTTACAGTCACCCTTGAACACAACACTTTGTCTTTGCATGCATTTTAATCCACTGAACCTCTGCATTGAACCAATCCTATGAGTTTTCTTACTCCTTTGGGTCACCCAACGAAAGTCACAGTATCCATTGCATCATCATGTTTTGGTCCATCTCATGTTTCTGTTATTATGTCTCAGTGTTCAAGGGAAGTATCTACCTTGAGAATCAACCATCACAAATTTCTTGTTTCAATACCTGTGTCAATCCATGTTCACTTGATCCACCAATTTACATCTTCGTGTCAGTTTCATGTCATTGATGGGGGATACATCAAGGCCCTCCTTCGACAAGTCTGTTCCTATCGACTTCAGCACATCATCCAGGAACTAGACTTAGAAACTAGTTATTACCTTGGGACCTGCATGCCTCAATGGAAGAGCTCCTCACTTCCGACAGTGGGTTTACATCATTGACCTCTGATCGGATGATTCCACATATGTTTGACATCAGCTCATTTATTCACATTTGCTGGAATGTACTAGGGTACCTTGGGAATCATTGACATCAATGGTGATTTCCCTCACACTTGTTAACAATTTACCTCATTGACTGATAATCAAGAGGTTTCTTCCATGTTCGACATCAGGACATCTATTCACATGGTAAGATTCGTACTACATCATGATCGGTAAGAAGACCCTGGGTTGAGTAATAACTCTTATATGTATTTTTCCCAGGTTGCGACGAAGTTTCTTTTAAACATTGACACATATGCTATCACATATATCCACTTTGTATTGGTCATGGATATGTCTTATCATTTCATAGATCCACTATGTATTCTTCGTGGTTACGATCAGTTCATGTCATATGAGTATAGATCCACATTGTATCTTCAGTGGTTATACCTTTTTTTCAATATAATTATCGATTCGTAGTGTATTTTATGACGGCCATACCTTGAAAGTCTTTATCACTCAAGCATAGGTATGCCTGCCTTGGGTTTGAAACATGTAATAATATTTGTTTAATGGTTGTGTGCAACTTCTACCAGGCTCTTCGTGTCCATAAACTTGCTCGAAAAAGTCTACAAAGTACTTCACTCATCAGTTTCCATCTTCTAACTTCGTACTTTCGGGGGCAATATGTTACACATCAAAATTACTCACTTCAATGATGACCTATTGTCATCGTTATAAGTGTCATAAGTGTTGCAGACATCATACTATCATCTTGCCTATGTCATGTCTCTAACGACATCAAAAGGACACTTAAGACACCTTCAATGACTGGTTCAAGAAGGAGAAATCATCTGATCAAGAGTACAAATCATTTTCCATGGAAAAGACCACTTAAATATGATTTTTGAAGGGAAACACTCCCCTACCCACTATCAGGGAGTGCCAATGCTCCCTACCCCTCTTTGGGGGAGTGTTGCAACACTCGGGACACCATTCTGGGGGAGCGTTGGGGATTTTTGAGGGGCTTTTGGGCAGCGTTCTCCTGCCCACTGTTAGGGAGTGCCAGTGCTCTGTAACCTCCTTTTGGGGAGCGTTTAAATGCTCTGTGCACCCTTTTGGGGGAGCATTGACTTGTTTGAGAAAATTTTGGGTTGTTCAGGAAAATCAGGGAAAAATCCCCTTCATCTTGGAAATCAGTTGGATTCGAATCTGAGGTCAATGATGGATCTTAGGGAGGATCCACAAGTGAAGGAGAAATATCCTGAACCTATCCCAAGAATCTCTAAGGTGTTTGGGTCTCTCCAATCTGATATATGGGGGCCTTCTCATGGTAAAATCACATGGCATTTTAGAGGCATCAAACTTATGATCTCATAAGGGAGATATCAGTGAAACATAGTTATTCTGGTTGTGGAGTATTTGAGCAAGGGTCTAGACAAAGAGAGCTTAGTGAAGTTGATGCATCTACATCTATGTTTGTAAGCACTTTTCTTTCTTTTAATTAATATAAATATGTTCTTGGCATGTTTCCTTTAAGTTTGTGTATGTTTTATGAACTTGTTTCTTTTGATAGATCTGTTATGAAGCTAATCATGGTAGAGTAGGAAGTATGTTTCATTGTTTCTTCTCATTGTATTGCAGGACCTTCTGAAGAACTTGGAGATCAATATCAGCCTGGATAGAGCAAGGACAAACGTTGGTAAAGGTATTTACCTTTATTTCTTCTTCTTCCTTGAATAGTTTAGTGATGCAGGAGCATCGTAAGCAATCAAGTGAGTGTGGAGGTGAAAGACAACTGGAAAGCGCAACACGCATTTTCTCACGTTTTGAGATATTTTTGAAAACATTAAATGTAATGGTTAATGTTAGGACCCAAATTTGATCAATTTTTATGCCTTATATCTTTTCATATGATCTTTCTAAGAATCTTATACCCCTCATTTTGTATAACTTTGGCTTAAACATTGACTTAAATCGATATCTAAAGACCCAAAACTTGTCTTTAACAGTTCTCTTGTTTTAGTTAAGTTTTGAGAGTTTTTAATGCACAATCTCCTTATAATATTATATTATGGATTCTTGTACTAATGTTGATGTTCCAGCACCAGGATGAATGTTTCAAGGATGATCCCTCTATGAGAATTTTCGTGAACAACCAGCGCATGCTCTATTGCAGTTATAAATAAATGATAACTTGTCTTGATGACACTTCGTGTCATGAGACTAAGGCAGTTAAAAGGCATCACGATATTCTCTCCTACATTGACGCAATGGTTATACTAGCTCTTTGATGTTGAGCACATCATTTATCTCTTGTATTAATGCAAAATACATATTCAAATCCTTATGTAACTGTTACATTAAATATGTTATCTATTATGGGATATGGGAAGATACTAGAAAGCTAGTATGTAGGGGGGTTCGAAATTCTATATAAGAGAGGATCGAAATGAGAGATACGTGTAGATATGATGGGGAATAGCTGATACATAGAACATAGCATAGAGGAATGTAATCGTTTGTTTGTAGATGGAATAGAACAAGAACTCATTTCTTATTTTAGTCTTTTGTCTTTGATTAATCCTGAAGCTTGTCTATGAGAATGGATTGATAGTTAATTATCGATGCAACTTGGATAGGAAGGGCCCCTTGCCCAGGTTTGCAATGCATCTTCAGTCATAATAGAAGGATTGTTGTAGATTATTTTTCTCAGAAACTTTGATTAATTTCTAGCAATTTAATTTCAGTCCTGTTCATGATTTGGGGAGTTTTCATTTGCTTACAATAGTTAAGGAGTAATAAGGTTATAATTAGCAGCTTGAGTGGTTTCGATTTAGTTTTCATTTCTTAGTAGAATGTGTTACACAATGGTTCAATTCACTTGGAATAAGATGTTGAAGTTTTTAAGTTATGAGGAGTGGTTGCTGGTTTAAATATAGGTTATTTCAATTAGGCTACTTCAAATAGATTGTTTCCAAGAATTTCATTAATAGGAGCATTTTCATTATGAATTAGATAGAGGTGTGAAGATTTGATATTTCTGTGAGCAAGATAAGTTTGACTCCATTCCTGTACATATTGTACTGGTTCCTCAAAGTTTACCTTCCCGGGTTGACAATTAAGTGTTGGAATATATGGTATATATCTAGCCCAACATTTTGGCGCCATTTTTGGGGAGGCACTAAAAAGGATTGGAGAATAGGGATTGACTTGTGTTTGATTTTAATCAAAGAAATTGTAGAAAAAACCAACAAAAATCACTCAGATGGATTCAAGAATTGTTGAAAGAAGGAGGGTGTTACTTCAACAACTTTCTAGTATTCTAATGGAGCTTGAAGATCTATCTGTAACTCAGGAAGGAAGAGACAAATCATTAGATTTAGCAGGTTCCTTCAAGCATGCATGTCTGCCTGCAAAAGAGGTCAAGAGAGTAGAAACTTCATTAGGTATAGAACAAGCATTGGAACCAGGAAGTCAAGAGTTTCTTGCATGCTTACCTCCTGTGGCTGGTCAAGGATATGAAGATCAGATATCTGAAGGGCTGCAGAGTATGGAATCTGGATATTGATAGTAATAAAACTCAAGAGCACCAAGGTATCCAAGAATTTATAGAAAATTGGTTTCAATCTATTATGAGGCCTCAAGAAAGATTCCTTCTTCAGGTTCTCTTGGATCTGGCAATAAACATCTTGTTGGTTCCTCATATCCATTCAACAGTTCAGGTACAATTCTTTTATTTGGACCTGAGGTTACTTTCTATTTTGATGCGTGAATGGTTGCTCTGGAAATCAACTTTTACTTGAATAAAGATTTGTCTTGTTTTCAAGTAGGTAGGAATAAAACGCTGCAATAGTCAATAAAAGGAAGCAATCCTTTTTCTTTACTTTTGCAAGAACAGGGATGATTTTAGGGGCTAAATTTCGCTCATGGGCTAATTTTCCATGGTTTTTCCAAAAACGAGATTCGCTATTTTAAAAATGATTCGCCCAAATTCTATAGGATAAAATTATTTTACCTTAAAAATCACCAAAATTTT
>SNQJ01S0003679.1:213779-256813 GCA_010110895.2 Picea sitchensis | reverse complement strand
ACCTTAGTCAAACTTTTATGTAGGAAATAAGGCAAATTAAGAGGGGTCTTGCCTGTGAAATGATCCAGTAGTTTGAAGTGGTACATCATTAGTTTATCATATCTTCCCTCCGAGGTAATGTACAATTGGATACCTTTGAACAACTCCTGACATTATTCATCTAGATAAGAAACTAGCATACCCTTTTTCCATGCTTTGTGCCTGTACCCCTCTTTCAAATAAACTCTGAAATCCAAATTTTTGGGAGCAGTGGTTTTAAAATAGCTCTGACCGGTTCTCGAAAAACTTGTAGCTGCGGTAATGACAGCCTCATCCACTCTAATTTCCATGGACCCGATGCGAGCTTTATTGCCATCGAAAGTCTTGGCAAAGGCTTCTGCTGTAGCCTGGTGGCAACCAACTTGCAACCTTTCAACAAATTCAATACACCCTGCATTCGAAAAATGATTCTGGACTTCGGGATGTGTTTGCAAAAAGGACAGGTTATCCAACTCTCTCTTGAGTAGAGCACCACTGCATTTTCTCACCATTCTGTAGCTCAAAAATCCCAACAATTGTAACCCCTGCAACTGCTAGTCGAGCTGAGGTTCTGCGCTGTTGAAAGCAGTTCGGGGTTCGGCTCTGTTTTGAAACAAATGAAACTTCAACAGACTCCCAGAAACGATGTGTGATATGGAGACCAATAGTCAATTTGATGTTGTCAGGCCGGTGGTACCTCCTCTATACCTGCACCACTGAACTCGAACCTGCCATCCCGGATGCCATGAGTGTTGAGCGTGAGTTTCTAGGCCAGATTTGCAATGTAATCCTATTCTGGCGTGCAAAATTGAGTTTCCATCATTACCCACTCTCATCAGCGCATGATTTGGATTTTCCTGACGTGGGATGATCATATCATCATTACCTTCAGACGTGGATATCACGCACGTGATTCCCGCTTTCTTCAACAACGACCCGTGGAAAACGCCTCTGTCAGCTGTTCAAACTTGTCACTTTCGCCAGCGTGTGACCCTGTGGAAAATCCCTGTTAGTTGCGGAAAGTATGCACTTTCAACAGTGCACCACTTTGTAAAAAACACTTGTTAGTTGCGGAAAGTATGCACTTTCAACAGCGCACCACTTTGTAAAAAACACTCCTTAGCTGCGAAAAGTATGCACTTTCAACAGCGCACGACCCGCGAAACTAATTCTTGCACATTTTGAAATTCAACACTTTCAACAGCGCAAAGATTTATGAAAAGTGCTCCTTAGCTGCTGAAAGTCGCCACTTTCCACAACGCACACTCAAATTTTGGACACACGTTAGCTGTGGAAAGTGAAAAATGAAAATTTTGAAAAGAAGACTTTATGGGTCAAATTATTTTCTAAGACAAAACCAAAACCTAACTTTTTGCAGCTATAAAAATTCAAAAATAACTTGAGGACACTACCGATAGCCATGCTATCCACTACAAAACTCAACCAAAAAGACGGTTTCATTTTGGGAGTTAACAATAACAATGGATTTCATCACCAAACTTCCTAGAACAATCAAACAACATGATTCTATCATGGTAGTGGTGGATAAGCTTACTAAAGATGCCCATTTTGTTCTGGTTAAGCTCACTCACAAGGAAGCCAACATTGTTGATGTTTAGATGAAGGAAATTGCTAGATTACATCGCATACCCAAGACAATTGTGTCTAACAGAGATCCAAAATTTACCTCAAAATTTTGGAAGGGATTATTTAATAGATTTGGAACAAATTTGAATTTTAGTACAGCTTATCATCCATAATCAGATGGGAAAACAGAAAGGGTGAATCAAGTGATTGAAGATATGTTGAGGATGTATGTGATGGATAAACCATAAAAATGGGAAGAATACCTACACTTAGTAGAGTTTGCTTATAAAAATGGGTACTAAGCATCTCTAAATATGAGCCCATTTGAGGCACTTTATGGCAGAAAGTGCAACACACCAGTAAGCAAGGATAACCCAACAGATAGAGCAGTGGTTAGGCCAGATTTGCTTAGGGAAATGGAGGAGAAAATGATAAAAAATAAAACTAAACTTAAAGGCTGCCCAAGACAAGAAGAAAAGTTATGCTGATAAGGGAAGAACTCACAGGGAATTTAAAGTGGGTGATCATGTATTCTTGAAATTGAAAGCCAACAGAAGTTCCCTAAAGTTGGGAAATTGTTCAAAGTTGGCAACTCGCTATTATGGGCCATTTGAAATTCTAGAGAGGATTGGTCCAGTAGCTTATATGATTGCATTGCCTGCATCTATGTCTGTTCATAATGTATTCCATGTATCATTACTCAATAAATGTATACCTAATGTTAATCATGTTATTGATCGGAATGTGATTTAGGTGGAGCAAGAAGGTGCTTTCCTAGTGCATACGGTATGCATTCTAGACTGGAAAATCAAGCATCTCTAGAATTGATCCATAGGGCTTGTAAAGGTACAATAGACATGGTACGATCCTGAGTACGCTACTTGGGAGCATGAGGATGCAATGCGGAAAGAATACCCACATCTTTTTGAGGATTTTTGAAACTTTGTTGTATATGGGTACATGATGCACTGAGGGAAGTGCATAAATAAGGGTAGGGGATTGTAACATCCCTAGGCCGAACCCAATTTTAATGTAAATGAAAATGTGCTTAAGCTAGTGAGTTGTTTTGATATCATTTTGTATGCACATTTCATGGCATAGTGCACGCATGTACTACGCAGTAAAATGAGGAAGTTTGCACATTCCAAGATACCATGTGCAACAACATAAGTGCGTGTGATTTTGAGGCCAAGTAGCCTTTGTGTATAAGTGGTGTTTTATAGGATGGTGATCCGATATTATAAGCTAGGATGCTTATGTTTAGATTAGGCCGGAGAGACTAGATGTTAAAGGACAACACACCTACCTTTGTAAATGTCTCATCATTAATATAAAATACATCACTGCGCACATACCGACCATGATAAAAGAGATGGGGGACTAAACTCCACTAGTTAGGGAAGGGGGGGGGGATAAAAGTTAAGGAAAAGGGGATAATCTAGGGTGCTTTAGTCAAAAAGGAATATTATGTTAATATTTATTAAAATATAAAGTATGGATAATTAATTTATCCTAAGTTTTAAAGTTGGGGACAAGTGGGCCAAAGTAGCTCTCAACATGACAAGTGTCAAGTTGGGGACATGCATACATATTGTGGGGACTTATTTCATTTTCCCATCTTTTTCATCATTCTTCCCATCATTCCTTCCATCATTCAGTCATCCATTCAATCATCCATGAGCATGCACACACCCATTGAGCTCTCTTTTGTATCTTCATGACTGTACATGAACTTGTATCCATAACCATTTTTGTGTTCGTGTAGCTGGTTAGCTTAGGAGATGGATTGAAGAAGCTGGTTGTCAGGACTGTGGGATATTGAAGAGGCGGGTTGTCAGGCTTATGAGCAATTCTCTGGCTGAGAGAATTGTTGGGAATTGATTTCCTGAAGGTGATAAGTTGGAGCTATAGGGCTCTGAGACTTCCTATACGACGTGTTGCTGAAACCCAAAAAGGGAGTGGGGCAGCCGAAGGACTATTTAGCAGAGAAGGGACACACTTCCTGGGGTGGGATAGGCATGTGGGGAATGAGGGACTGTAAGTTGTTAATTTGAGTTGGCAACTGAGACAAAATCTTTCCTGTTGTCTATGAGCCTTTAGCCTGGTTACGAATCTCTTTACCCAGGTGTAGTTTAGTCCCAACTCAGGGGTGGCTCACTGTTAAGAGTGATGAATAGTGTGGTGTAAGCCTGGGAGGTTCATGGAAGGTTTGCATGCAATTGGTGACACTCTTACCAAGATAAGTGCCAATTGTGTGATAAATTTGCATGCTGCATTGTTATTTACGTGCTTAGTTTTATGGGTTATCATATGTGCGGTTATAACTATGTTTATTTTTATGGGTATTTCATATATATGTTGCATGTATATGTTTACAGTTATTTCAGTTTGAATACATGTATTTACATATGTATTTGTATGTTTACTTTTTATATATAATTCTTTCGCAAGAGTTTTGTGTGTGTATATTTTAATTGCATGCAGTTTGAAAAATTTATGTGGCATAGCTCAGTTAGATACTGGGTATGTTACAGTATGTTCCACAGAGAGAACAATAAGAGTTCTTTGGTGTAGCGTGGCTTGGAATGGATGGCCGGGGACGTTATAGGTGGAAGGAACAAGGACATAATGGTAGTATGACCAAAAGACATCGAATATTATTCAACAAATGCAATGGGACCCTAATGCATTAGATAAGTTTTTGTTGAAGAATGGTTAACTTTGGTATAAGGATCTCCTATATTTATGTAAGAATTCCCAAATCAAACAAAAGGTCTTGTTGGAACTACACACTTCTCCTATAGGGAAACACTCACAAGATCAAGAAGGATTTTTTTAGAGAAGATCTTAAAATTGATGTTTGAAATTTGTGGTAGAATGTTTGGCTTGATAACATAACAAAGGAGAGGAAATCAATACCCTAAGTCTTCTAGAACTATTAGCCATACCAATTCAACATTGGGAAGAGGTCTCAAAGGATTTCAACACAATTATACTAAATTGTAAAGGAAATAATGTCATCATGGTGATGGTGGATCGACTCACAAAGTATTCCCATTTTTCAACTCTTTCTCATAATTTTAAAGCAAGTACAATAGTTCTAGAATTCATGGAGACACATTAGAAGATACATGGAAATCCTAAGATTATTGTAAGTGACATAGATCCAATTTTCATGAATAATTTTTGGAATGAATTAGTTCATATCTCCTCTTATCATCCTCAATATTATGGAAAAATTGGGGTTGTGAATAAATGTCTAGAATTCTATCACTATTGCTTGGCATCTGATAAGTGGACACAATGGGTCAATTAGTTACCATCCTCAATATGGTGGACCAATTGAGATTGGGAGTAAACTTATAGGTCATCTCTATTTCTTCGCATATGATAAACAAACAAAATGGGTCAAGTAGTTACCCTTAGCAAAATGGTGGTACAACACTTCCTTGGACCATGCTTCATTGAAAATGTCCCCAATTATGGAATTTTATGGGCATCATCCTCCATCCATCATGTCACCCTTGAGATGGAAAGCTAAGGTTCAAGTAGTGGAATATCACATAGAGAACCAATAAAAGGTTCTAAAAATATTAAAGGGAAAGTTAGTTATATCACAAAATAAGATGAAACAACAAGCATATCAACATTGTAGTGAAAGGAACTATGATGTGGGGAATTGGGTATTTCCAAGGCTACAATCATACAAACAGATGTTCCTCAAGCAAAAGTAGAAGGACAATAAACTAGCACCCAAGTACTATGGTCCCTATAAGGTATTGTATAGGATTGGAAATAGGGATTACAAATTGGAGTTGTCTTCATATTCACATGTACATCTAGTATTCCATGTTTCTTTCCTAAAGAAGGTAATGGGAAACAAGATCCCAATTTAGATTATGTTTCTAAAAGTTGATGAAGAGGGGAAAATCATACTAGAACTTGAAACAATCATTGAAACGTGAATCAAACAACTCCAAAATCGAGAAATTATTGAGCCTCATCAAGTGGAAGAACCTAACAATTGAAGATGTGATATGGAAAGATGAATTATTCATACAAAAGAATCCACAACTAATCAAACACTAAAGGAAACACTTGTTTAAAGGGGTGAGACATGTTAATTCCTAGGTCCTGGGGAATGACATTGTTATTGTTATATTTTTGTTATCGTTATTGGTCGGCTAGGCCCTTTAATTGTAATTATACCCATTCATCTCCTATATGGGTGTAAACATGAACCTTAATTACTATTTTGTGGAAATCACAATGGGAAATGATTTTTTTTAATTTTTTACCCAAAGAAAACATCTTCCTAGTTAAAAAAATGTCGTTAAATTTTGATTGAACATATTCTTTAGCTAGAAATTATATATAACATAACACACTAACATGGAAGAAAAATTATCTTTAGAAGAATCTCTTGCGAGAAAGATAGAGATTGATAGCGGGAAAACATTTTTTAGCCAATTGTGTTTTCATCTAAATACATTTTGTTTGACTGAAACATTCTTATATATACGAAAAGTTTCAAATGAATATTTTCATTTGCAACATTTAAAGTCAACATTCACGAAAAAATGTTTTAGTCAACGTGTTACTAGTTTGTTGTTGAGTTCTACTCAACTCTTTCTTAAAATACTACTTGGCTTTTGTTGGGAATATTGCTCATTTTTCTTGGCTTGCTCGATATATTCCTTCTCGGATCCTATTGGGAATACTATCCTAGACTTGCTCAACATATTTTCTTGGAATTGCTTGGGATATTTTCTTAGGCATGCCCCTTCTTGAATCTTGCTTGGCATACATACATCTTAGCTCCTTCTTGTAATATTTATCACTTGGTGAGGTCTACTCGACTCCTTCTTGTTATAGCAAGATTTGCCTCACCCTATGAAATCTTGCACAAAATTCCTTTTTCCATTTCCCTATGCAGACTTATCATCCCTGTTTGTAAATCCCAGAGCTAAAAATACACATTTTTCCACATGTACGCATCTTACCTACTATACAACATGCGTATACATAGGCTGCACCACTACAACCCACATACATCAGGATTTGTGCCAAAAAATGAAAATTAATGTCGAGTTTCCATGTCACAACATGAGATCTACGATCCTTGGCCTTCCATATACTAGAAACATTCTGAATCAGCCCTTCAGTTCCATTTGAAGGATATAAATGGGCCAATTCTGAGCTATGGAAATAGGATAAAGAATTCAACTTTGAGAGAAAAGTTACTTTGGAGAAATTATTTACTTCATATTGAGTCTGTATCCCTTTGTCCTTTAATTCTAAACACATTGTTCATCCCCCAAGCTCTTCCCTTATTGTTTAAGAAACTCATTGTTTCTCTTTTATGAGCTTGCCTTTGGTGGAGGATTGAAGTGGTGGAGGCCCAGCTAGAAGGAACTTAGTTTCTCGGTTCTGAACCATGCCGACACAAAAGTTTGTAACATTTTCACTTCTATTGATCATATATTAATAGAAATACTCTTTTCCCATCCAATTGATATCTTGCAAATATTTGAATTATTATTCCATGGGCATATTTGTCATGTTTATTAATGGATTATGCTATCGATGTGCTAACATATCTATTATCACCATATTATTGCTTTGCTTGGTTGTTGAGGACTAGTTGCACATATATTGGTTTGGGTGGAGTGCTCAATGATGGACTTCATCGAACGTCTGGACGAGGTAGGCATTTTATCTTGTCTTGCTAGAATATTTGTTTGCATAACATACTTGAGAACATATTTGATTTCTGCATTCATTTGCATCTGTTGTGGTTTACCCTAGCCATAGAGAGATTTTCCTCATAACATAATTGGTGACCATACTGGGGATTAAATATTCTTTCTTAGGGTTTGGAGTACTTTTCTCCTTAGATTTCTCTCGTTCCTATTGCATTTCTTGTCGTATCATTTCTTGATAGCCTTTGTTCACTCAGGGTCTGAGTTTTTCAGATTTCTCCATTGCCTGGCCTTGCTTTTGAAACATATACGTGGTTTTTGGCTTGATAATCGCGTATATACGTAGGTTGTCCCTCTGCAAGATGAATACATACTCTATGTTTTCCTAAACAGTCTTGTACATCCACCTTCTTTGCTTGCTTGCTAGCTTTGGTGGTTTCTAGGTGGGATTTGATGTTTGTTAAGCCTTCTTGGGTCTCCATAATGAGTGTTAAGTGCCCGTGAGATGACAAGAAACTTGTCTGGGGTTGAATTTTTGGGCAGAGTCTTTCTCATCACATTTTCATTTTGATTATCCTTGTGCATTGGGCTGGGTGTTTTTCTCCTTGGTATTATGCTTGAGTTATCTCTTTCTATACAGATTAGATGTTTATATATCAAGTTGTTGTTTAGTCCATGCATTTTCATTTCTCTTATATTGAAAATACAAAAATATTAGGCATTTTGCATTTCTTGGAATTTTGATCTTTTGAGTCTTGGTCATTAGCTTAGTGCATGTAATGAAAGATTGCATTTTTACTTCAAAATTGCAAAGTTGAAATCGAAAATAGCATTTGTTTTAAGAATCATATCATTCATTGGAAATTGACATTAGGAATTTGCATTATTTTCATATTTACTTTTCTTGTTGAGTCATAACATCATGAGTTTCACTAGCATAGATTTTGAGTAATCACGGTCACTAAAATTTAAAATTTATTAGTCACTATTTTATTTTCTAGGGTGCACAAACTAGCTTAGGATTTAGTGCCTTTGAATAGGATTTTGTGAATAAACTTCTCCAAGGAAATTAAATCAACATATGTGTCTAACAAAGGGAGTGGAGAAATCCACTGTATAATTGGTAATATCATAAGGCTCCGCTCACACCAGAGTTAATCATGAGGTCACGTGAGGTTGGTTGAAGGGATATCCCCCTGATAACTTCTTAGCATCAGATATATTTTTGGGGATCTATTCGTATCTGGGGATCTTGCTAGTGCCTTTACCTCCATGAGAGGCGTTAATTTAAAGTTTTCATGCTTTTCGACCCTGCCCATACGGTGGACCAAACTTATGACTGCTCGCATGTGCATCGGTTATACATTGGTTTCTTAGTTTCTTGACTTAGGTGCCACATAGGTTAATTGCAGGGGTTATTCTGTAAGTACCCTGGGTCAGATAAGGGTCGGACATCACACAGCCTTTATGGAGGATTACCTCTCCGAGGGGATCTGACCTACTAGTTGTTGAGCCTACGAGGGCCCTTATAATTGATTTTGTTACCTCTGATCTTTAGTAGGGAGTTTCAGGCCCCTCTTGCGTGAGACATACCTTCTTTAGGGAGGGAGGCCACTTTCAACCACTTTACCCTGTTTGTGTGCATATTGGTCTTTTAAATTTTGGTGTGCTCTTTGATTACTAGTTGGCCTCGAGAGTTTTTACTGAGTTTTCACTTTCATGGATGGTGGAGTTCCTTTTGTTTCCTCATTTACTGCTACCCCATGATGTTCACTCATGTTGTGGAGGAAAATCCATCCGCTTTTCATACTGGTATGCAGAACTATGACACTCAGTCCATGACTTGGGCCTCTGGTCATATTCATGTTGATATTCCTTCACCTTTTCAATCCTCCCTCTCGCCCACTTATATGAATCCTAGCATTGGATCTAAGGGCCGCATGGCCCCAATGCTTATGTCTTCATTTGATACGAGTCATGTCCATCAACCAAATCTCACTGTGGGAGGTTGTAACCTCCTCTCTTACAAATCCAGTCCTAGCTATGCTCTGTCAAGAGCCAATACTTAGATGGGTTCTTATTATACTTTTTACACCCCATCTCTGTATCCTTCATCTACCATGCCTGCTCCTTCGAACATTTTTTCCATGGCAGGTCCACATATATCCCCAGGTATTTCATATGGGGAGCATCAGTTCTACAGTTCGGGATACCCTCTTCACGAAACCCCTTCACAAGGGGTAAACATATATCCTCACTTTAAAAGTCCTTATCATACTTCCATCTCTTCGCAAACTTCAGTGATGATGCCCATGCACACCTCTTTGGATTAGTTAGGCGAAGGATACTACCTTTTCAGACAGGGAAAGGGAGTAAACCAGGACCTTTCCTGGCCCACAATGTTTCAAAGCCAATATTTCCCTGGACCTTGGTCTCAAATGCCACAACTCACCTCTAATAAAATCACTTACATTCATACTAGAGCTCCATCATCGACCTCTACCAATAATGTTGAAGATGGGTCAACGACCTCTACAAGTCATGTTAACGACCCTCACCCAGCCATTGATAGTCATGTTTAGGGCACCACTCTAATCACCACGAATCATATCAATGCCACATATCCAACCTCTGTACATCATGTAGGAGATGACTCTCTCACTTCTGCCAGTAATGTTGAGAGCATGTCACCGGTCGTTGGCAACAACACTGGGGGCATCAAGAAGCCTATACATCTTAGATGTAAGCCTAAATTCCTTTGCAAGACTTGCGAAGGAGATCACCTTACTCGCTTATGTCTAGCTACTACTGGGATACCAAAAGCACAGGACTCACCTAAGGGCCCTTCAGATTTTGAGGCATCTGTGGTTTACCCACACCCTGTTTCTCCTTTATTGACATGACAATAATGTTGTTTCAATATTCTCATGACCACAACCCCGTTGTCAAGGGTGGTGTGTCCCCTATACCTTTTATCACACATCCTCTTCCACCCATGGTCAAAGAAGTGGGCGTACCATTGCAATCTCTGGTCAATCCTACTCTCCTTTTAGAGGGCGATGCATCCATCAACCATGTCATCAGCATTCTTGATAACGCTCCATCTAGACATAAGAGAGTTCTGCTCTCCCCAATTACTCTCCCTCCAAGTACCGAGGAGATTCCCTTCGATTGGGATGGTCTTGTGGGGTATCCAATGCCCCCTCCTATGTCTTTTCCTATAATAGACATTATCCAATATATCATAGATATGGTATCCTCCTCTAGTTCTTTATCCTCCTCGAATTGGCAAGCTTTGGGTTTTCCCAGGATTATGTCGGCTATTCATAAGATGCTGAAATTCCACAGAATCCCAACATGGGAGCCTTCACCTCCCCCATGACATGCCGCCTAGAAACCTCTTAACGAGTCCGTGTTAATCTCTTTTCTGACTTGTCTAAAAATTGAAAAGATTGTCGAGTGGTTTGCCCCTTTCACACTCGTTAAATTGGACTTGAAAGGTCCTGAGTCTTAATTAAGCTCTTTTTCGACTCATTTTCAAAAAATGAAAAGATTGCCGAGTGAAATTGTGTCTTTCGCACTCGTAAATTGGATTTGAAAGGACGTCTATTTGGCACAAGTTTATCCCTTTTTCACACCAAGTAGACTAAATGTCATAAAAAAAGACATTTTTTGGCATTAAGTTGTGATTGCATCTCATTCCCTTGCTTGAAGTATTGAGCCTATAGTCGGTTCTTTCTTTGCATTATAAACCGTTTGCCTCAACATTTTTTGCATCCTCAACCAAGAAGAGCCTCGTGTATATCCTTCGCAGTTTGACACCCTATAACTAGGAGGGAACATTCCCCCGAGTGTCCATATCCTACATGCATCTCCTTTCATTGATCATAGGTATGTTCCATTGATGGAACTAGTTTTTCTTACTTGCGACACTTGTTTCCTCCTCTATATCATAGAATTCATTTTTCTATGAAAAAGAAAAAAAAGACAGGCGGGATGGGAATATTATCTTATATTGGCACTAGTCATGTCTCCTTTGAATAGAGAACAAAGTTATTGAGTCCATTTGTCATCATAATTTTGGGATTAGCATGGCCTTAGGAAGTTGAGCTCGTTACAGAGTCTTCTCTACCAACTGGTTACTCTTCCAGTCCCTATAGATAATTTCATTGATGCCTCCTCCATCTCATGGTTTCATCATTGAGTCTATGTTGGCAGAGTTTTCCAAATGTCTCATGCTCTTGTTCAAAGGAAGTCTATCAACTTGTGTCAGCCATTCCTTAGAACTCTTGACTTTGCATGTCGGTCATACCCTCATTTTGTCTCAGAGTCGCATGATATTGTGGTCTATCATGCACCCTGGTCCTACTTTCATCATTGGTAGGTAAACTTGAACCTAACTATTGATGTTTCATCATTGGTTGTTGACTGGGTGGTTTCCCTTGTGTTCGAAAGAAAGACATCTATTCACACATTGAGATTCATGCAGTGGCTTGGATGCCATTAGCCTTATTGGTGGTTTCCTCGACTTTGTCAATAGTTTTCCTCATTGGTTGCTATTCAGAGTGTTTTCTTCGTGTACCGCTTGCACTTGGCATACACAAAAGATTCATAGGGTTGTTGGTTTGTGAAAATGTTCTTCGTCCGATTTCCTCCAAATCATGAAGCTCCTACTTTGTTCCTCATGTTGATATATGAGAGATGCCTTAATGCTCTCCTTTCAGAAGGTCTTCTTCCATCGACTTCAGCTCATCTATCCTGGAAACGAGACCTAGAGTCTTATGAGTACCTTGAGGCTTGCGGTCATTAGTGGTAGGTTCTCTTGCCATTGACAGCTGGGAATACATCAATGTCTCCTTAATGATGGATTCTTCAGGTGTTCGACACTGACTCCTTTATTCACACTTGTAAGAATGTACTCGATGCATTGATACCTACTTTCATTATCGGTAGGATGTCTCGCATTTGTTAACGGTATACCTCAATGACTGGTAATCAAACAATGTCTCATTATGTTCGACCTCAACTCATTTATTCACATGATGTAGACTTGCACCATTAGCGGATTGTGTAGAATACTTGAATACATCAGTATGTGGCCGCAACTTTCTTGAGTTGTTGCTTCAGTTTCATTGGACCAGTACTTATATGACTTCAGTGATCATGGGAGATTAGATTGTACTCCATTGTCTACAGATATCTTCAGATTGATTTTGATATTGGTTCTATTGGGCCGTGTTCATTACTATCACATCTTTTGTCATGTAACCACATTTGTATTTTCCCATTCGTGGCCATGGACCGTTGTTTGGTATATTTTCACATGGATCTGCAGTGTAATTCTATTGGCAGCCATGTATGCAAAGCCAATGCAGAATGTAATGAGAAACTAGTTCTTCTAGTTGGTTCCCCATCATTCCACTTATGGGTTGTTTATAATGTATTTTGGCCATCGCAGATACTCCTCTGACCTCACACATTAGGGGGCATCTATTATAGCAATATTTTACTCACCCTATGCATTCTTGCACATAAGGATTTTTTCCATTTCCCCATGCAGACTTGTCATCCCTGTTTGTAAATCCCAGATCTAAAAATACATATTTTCCACATGTACACATCTTGCCTACTATACAACATGCATATACGTAGGTTGCACCACTAGAACCCGTGTACATCGGGATTTGTGCCAAAAAATGAAAATTAATGTCGAGTTTCCATGTCACGATAAGAGATCTATGATCCTTGGCCTTCCATATACTGGAAATGTTCCTACTCAGCCCTTCAGTTCCATTTGAAGGCTATAAATAGGCCAACTCTGAGCTATGGAAAGAGGAGAAATAATTCAACTTTGAGAGAAAAGTTACTCTGGAGAAATTATTTACTTCATATTCAGTCTGCATCCCATTTTCCTTTAAGTCTGAACACAATGTTCAACCCCCAAGATCTTCCCTTATTGATTGAGAACCTCATTGTTTCTCTTTTATGAGATTGCCTTTGGTGGAGGATTGAAGTGGTGGAGGCCCAACTGGAAGGAACTTAGTTTCTTGGTTCCGAACCGTGCCGACCCAAAAGTCTATAACATTTTCACTTCTATTGATCATATATTAATAGAAATACTCTTTTCTCATCCAATTGATATCTTGTAAATATTTGAATTATTATTCCATGGGCATAATTGTCATGTTTATTAATGGATTATGCTATCGAATGTGATAACATCATTTATTATCACCATATTCTTTCTTTGATTGGTTGTTGAGGACTAGTTGCAGGTATATTTTTTTGGGTTGAGTGCTCAATGGTGGACTTCATCAAAAGTCTGGATGAGGTAGGCCTTTTATCTTGTCTTGCTAGAATATTTGTTTACATAGCATATTTGAGAATAGAGTTGATTTCTGTAGTCATTTCCGTCTATTGTGGTTTACCATAGCCATAGAGAGATTTTCCTCATAACACTTCTCAACAAACTACTTGACATTATTGTTTGGCGAAGAGTCCACTTGGCATGCTCCTTCTTGGCTCCTGGCATGCTCTTGCTTGATCTGCATGATTTTTCCTTCTCTTTCTTTTTTTTTGGTATACTACTTGTGAAGCAATATGTATCATTCTCCCTTTGAATTGTTGATTAATAAAAGGATTAGACATAATCTGAGATCAATTCATCCCCAATGAATTCTTATTCTAAGAAGATTGGTTTAAGAATTAACAAATAATTAATGTTTAATTCAATTTAAATGATTAAATCTTCTTAACAATGCTCCCCATTCATGTTAAACTCACAAGTGCATAGGTTTATTGTTGTTGAACAATTGAGCTCATTCATTTTAATTTCCCTATTGGAAGGATTAATCCCCAATGGATGTATTGTATGTAATTCTTGTTATGTCAATATACATTCAAAGTCTCATATTTCTTGTAGTATGAAATTTGTTTCAGTTTTCTTAATTGTTTTAACCTTGTAGTACTCTAAATTTTCACACAGAGTTATTGAGTTATGTACTCAATAATTTGTCCCCTTAACTCACGTGGGAGCTCAAATCATAAGATTACACATATTCATATTTAAAACCTTTATGGAATACTAAAATAAATGGTGAAATTGGTTGATAATTTGACATTGATATATGCATAAATCAATATTTATATATGCAACATAACATGGTTATTGAATATTAAAGATGTATTAAGTCAGAAGTGGCCTAAAAAATAAACAATATCGTTACTTAGTTGTAAGAAAAATATATAATTAATATATTTAAATTCATTGATACCAAATAGGAAATAAGATTCTTAGAATAATTCCGGGTAGAATAAAGAATTGAAGAAATGAAAAAATATTAAGGGTTTCGTTTATAGAGGTTGAAGTATTTTTGTATAGGTTTCTTAAAAACACATGGCCATATGGGTAGGATGCTTCAATACATATGGCTAATAATATTCAATTGTACTCATAATATGATGAAGAACGTTTCAAACTAATTCTATTATTTACAATAACTAAAAAAAATATAAGAAACATGAGTTCATTCAATAAGTTTTAATGTAATAATGTCTAATAATTAGAAATAATTCTTCTTTGTAAAAAAAATATTACATGAAATTAATAATAAAAATGGATTTCTAAAAAATACTAAAAAATGGATTTATAAAAAATACATAAATTTAATAACGATTTATCAAGGAAAAATATATTAACAAGGAAAAAAACATAAAGCAAAGACTAAACAAAAACAATATACTAAAACATTAAAAAAATTTGAAATACTTACCTCCATGCAATTAATATGGCCACTTTATCTAAGTCTTTGTCAATCACTAAATTACAATTGCACATATATTTTTTGTTATATAAAGGTGAATTAACTTTTATATGTTTTATAGATGGTTTCCTACTCTTGATGGATGGGTTTAAATGATTCGATGATTGATGGGATTCTGTTGTGATCAAAGAAGAGTAGAATGAAATACAAGAGCTATAGTTAAAGAATAGAGTTAGTGGAATTTAGTATTAGATAAGCTAGTTAGAGTATTATGATTGAAGTATAGGATTCTAAAGAATAAGTTTCTATAATAGTTTTAGTTCCGCACGGTAAGTAATTTCTTGTAAGGGAGTTTTAAGTCCGTTCTTTCAAACAAGGTTGCATGGCAGCATATACCTGTCATTATGCAAGAATTTAGAATTTAGAACTTAAAATTTAGAATACAAATTTAGAATTTAAAATATTTATATGAAAAAGGTTGAAAATTTAAAAAATATATGAAATTTCAAGAGTATAATGTTGAATTTAGAAAAAGCCATAAAATTTATATTCAACTGTTCAATTAATATGCACTTAAAGCAATATCGATCACTATAATAATATAATAAAACAAGAGTTGTACATTTAAAGTAATATCGATCACTATAATAAAACAAGAGTTGTACATCTGCATTCAATACTATATATGGAACTATGATATTCTTCCTCTGTGAGCCCCTATACTAAAATAGGGATCTTCCTTTCTATGTAATTCCTCTTGTTAGTCATGGTAGCTTGGCTTGATAGTTAAGATAACCTTGTATTTTGCGATTATCAGCATAATTCCTCACATAATAGAAGCCTCTGCATCATGGATGGGCCATGACGAAATAGTCAGCAGAAGTCGTTGCATAATGGATGGGCCATGATGAAAGGTGAAGGGCCTTCAATAATTTAAAAAGATCAATATTAATATTATTATAAGATTTTTTTTTTTTTTTTAAGAAAAGAAAAAAAGATCAATATTATTTCATTATTATAAGATTTTTAGAGAGAAAAGAAAAAAACTTATATTAGATAATATAACAATTATGTTACAATCACTGTCAAAATGGATCAAAGCAGATCCTTTAACACTAGAAAATATATAATCTGTTCACATTACATATTCCATCAGGATTATTGTAAGCATTGAGGTTTATACTATGTAGCATATAACCGCCCAAAACAAATTATTATAAGAATATATATACATACATTATTAAATTTGACTTTTTTTATACTGTAAGACCAATTACTAAATTTGACATTTTTATATTGTAATACTGATTACTAAGTCCTAATTAATGTTAATGTTTGTAAATTCCTTTCTTCGATAAAACATAACCTTGCATTTAAAAAATACATTTAAAATAATCTTTTAAAAAATACATTAAAAATAGTATTTTGGTATAATCTCTCATTGTTTTTTTGGAGTCAGAGTGGGTCAATGCCATGCATTACACTATATAACTAAGCCCGTAGTTTGAGCCATTACAAAATCATAAATATTTCAAGCTTAAGCGAAGAAAAAATAAATAAAATAGATTCAAAATTGATGAAAGGGACGCATAAGCTTTATTACATCCCAGCGTTGTCAAGGAAAACTTAAATGGCATGGTAAAACCACTTTTAGATGAGTAAAATTCAGCAAAAAACAATTCTTCGCAATTGTAATCCTTGAAATAGTTTTTTTTTCCCAGAAATAAAGGATTAAACCTACGAGACAAGAAGATTAAACCTTCTATACAAGAACATGTTTAATCAAAATTTGTTGAAACTAACCAAAAGCTTATGTATAACGAATTCTGTGAATTAAGAATAGGAACATCAATAAATAGTGCGTAGTTTGTCGAGCTTATCCATGATACTCCCTTCATAAAACAACAAAGGCTATTATTGACTTACTTAAAGTCCCTTCCCTGATCCCTGACTCTAAACATGTCCACAAAGTTTAAAAAAAAAACAAATTTCCAACAAATACGCTAGAGAAACAATCAATACTAACCGAAGCAGGGACAATGGAACAATGGCCATATCCAAAACGAGACTAGAGGACCAAATATTCAATGCCACACAATACTCTCCACTGATATAGAAAACAAAGAATTAAAGGCAAAAACAAACAATTCATTTCCATTTAAACAAGAAAAGAAATAATTAAAAGTAAAACAAAAGGATTTAACTAAGAAAAATCCAGATGACAATTCCATTCAAGCAAGTGGAAAAAGAAGGATTTCATGGAGAAAAAAAGAAATCTAGAGAATTAAAGGAAAAATAGAACGATTTACCAGCTCCTTCCCCAGCTCAATGGATGCATCTTTATAACTACTTTTATTTCCCAGACTGCTTTCGTAGAACACACAAAATTTCATGAATATTGACCTCGCCTTCTCCATTTCCATCTCCATCTTTTTCAGCAATCAATATCTTTGTCCCATCCCCTCGCAGTTGTCTAGTCTTCTCACGAGTACTATATTGAACCTGCCACTGTGAAATTCACTACTTATGGACTGCTTAAATCAATTACATATATAACCATTGAAGAAACAATCTGTTTTCACATTTGTATCAACATTCTTTTGCAAGTTTGGAATTTTATTCATCATGTCACTAATATACCAAATGTCCATTTTGTAAACTGATACCACCTGCAACTTTAATAATCTCTTTACCAATATCTGAAATGTGAAACTAATTGAACATGAAAGCTATAAATACAGCCTAAAGTAGTGCTAAGTAATAGGCCCGGGTTCCATTAATATGTCCTTTTTTCTCAAATTTAATTAACTACTCAACATGCAAAGGAGTGAATCAAAGCATACTACATAGTAGGGAAAACCTAATAGTTGTACTTATCAAGCCTAACTAAATGTAATGGCCACGCTAGAGCGAAGGCAAGGGAAGACGTAACAGAAACCAGAGCACAAAAAAAGCTAGTTGTTGAACCCATTAATCCATAAACATAAGTACTGGAGGCATAGGTCGGTGGTAGATGTAGAGAGTGCGTATTTCCCCGAACAATGAATAACATTTATTCATGTAGTTTCTATTCCTCTCACCATTGCCGAGAGATGGAACAAGTAGAGGGATCATGTGGACTATGGTTATAAATTCTAGAGGGGTTACAATGAATTTTTTATCCAGGATGACACCTGCACACTATCAAACCATCTAATATTCCAAACATACATAGGGTACTTTGATGCGTTGTGATCTAAGGGATTGAGGTGACTATAATTTTCCTGAGCCCAATTCAAGCATCAACATTCTCTTTTTTTCTAAACACATCTGCAAAAAACAATTTATGTTTCATCCATTCGAGCCACTCCATTACTCTAGTCGATTGAGAGGCTGGAGTGAATGAAAAACCTATATCATAAGTATATTTTTTCGTGAAACAATTGGAATTAGTTGAAACCGCATGATGAAATGGTGGAAACTGCATGCTTACCTACATACATGATCTATACTTATTTAGGTGATCAAAGATGAGTGATTGTGGTCCAAACAAAGGAAGGAATGTTGTATTGATTCATCCAACAGTCACTGCACAAGCTTGGTGCACAATTATAAAGAAAGACTCCATGTATATATCGCGGACCAACGATGAAGATTGGGTTCCAACCAAGAATGTAAAGCAATTTCTCTACATTGATGAATATTGCAGAGCATGCAAAATCATCCCCAACAATATCAATATTGTAGATTCATTAATTAATTTCCATTCCCGTGCCTACAATCATATGAAAACAACCCATCTGGGAGTTTTTTTTCGGGGGATCACTAGGTCTGATCTCTCTAAGCACGAAAATTGTTGCAGAATTCAGGTAAACGGGTGACCTCCTTAATATTTTTTTGTTAACAAAGTGTCTTAACCTTACCCTAATTTTGTGGATGCCATCTACAACAGGATCTCTCAAGGAAATGGGGGACATCGTGCAATGCTCGTTGCAAAGAGTGTTGGAGGTCCCTTCAATATGCATGCAGATCGCCATGGGACAGGCATCAACTACAACAACAACACGACAAGGACGAGCATTGAATGAGAGTGTGAGTGTCAGTTGATTTTTAATAACGATGGTGTCAAATGTCATGGTTTTGAAATAGATAACATTTAAACTTTATCCATCCCAATAATGTCGATGCCTTTTGGGAAATAAGACTTCAATTTGATGAACCAATCAAATGGTAAATAAATAATCATAAATATAAAAAAAAATATAAGAAAATTTAATGGCTATAGTGAAACTTAATGTAATGTAATAGTGAAATTTAATGTAAATTTATTTTGGTGAACGAACAAATTAATAGACATTCAACGTGAACGAATTCTATATACCATGCCTCATGGCAGGTATAATAAGGAATTTGAAGAGGAGACAAAATATACAAGAAAATATATACTAAAATATACATTAAAATATAAGTTATTAAAAAAAATTGGAATACTTACCTCCATGCAATGAACATGGCCAATTTATATAACTCTTTCTTATAGAGTCTCTATCAATGACTAAATTTCAAATTGCACATATATTTTGTTATATAAAGGTGAATGTAACTTTTATATGTTTTCAATTAATTTCTTGTAAGGGAGTTTTAAGTCGACACTTTCAAACAAGTGTTGTGTGGCAGCTTAGTCCTTGCCGAGTAGATTTAGAAATGGAGATGATAGTTGACATCTTATAATTATTGATGATGATGATTATTGGAAGATGGGGAGAGATGAAGATTATTGTTAAAAAAACTAAAATTAAGAATATAGTAAGTAAAGGATAATTAGAATAGATATTTAACAAAAAGTAAATCAAAGTTTAAATATGTAAAATTAGATGAGAATATATATATATATATATATTAAAAGTTATGTTCAATTTTTTTTTTTAAATTAAATGATAAAAAAAATAAAATTAAATATTAAAACTTATGTTGAAATTTCATTGAATACTTATACACTATAACTTATATCTTAATTTACAATTATTGAAAAAAAATCTACCCTCAAATAGATGGCAGGAATAAAGTAATTAATATGAAATGGAATCTTCCCATAAAGTAATATGAAATGTAAACTGTAAAGAAGATATATGATAATATAATCTCCTGTAAATCATGGTTTAATGTGTTTTAATGGGATATGTCCTCGATGTTTTAGCTTATTAATGTCAATCTTTTCGAACCTGTGTGGTGAGTTGTCACTAACAAAAGAATAATTAATGTGCATTGGGAAGGGTGTGAATGTGGCGAGGATGGAAGGGAGTGATAAATGCTTTGAAACTTTTGTGAACCCAGATAGAGTGAAGGTTGAGATTTCAATGAGTGTGGGGTGGAATTGTAGATCACAGAAGTATTTAGTGCAAGATGTATATCACGGAACACGGGGCATGAGAGTTCGATAACGCCAGCCCAAGAACCCACGGCCATAAAATTGGCTAAGTGTGGAAAGGAATGACGGTTGGTCAGACTCATGATGTGAAGATATATAAGGAGATGAGGATCTGTCATTCTGCCAACTCAGGAACCCACGATCATAGAAATGTGACTAAGTATAGAACCGGAAAGGGATAATAGAGGGCAAGAAGAAAAGGGAAAAATGGGTAAGTATGGAATAGGGAAAAGAAAGGGAAAAAAAAACTTTATCCCTCACACAACAACATCTACTGTTCGTTTATTAATGCCAAACTTTTCGAACCTACGTGGTGAGTTGTCACTAATAAAAGCATAATTAATGTGCATTGGGAAGGCAGCGAAGGTGGTGGGGATGGAATAGAGAGATAAATGGTTTGAAACTTTTGTGAATCTAGATATAGTGAATCTTGCGAGTTCGAGGAGTCTGGGGTCGAATTGTAGATAACGAAAGTTTTGGGTGCAAGATGTATATCACAGAACACGGGGCATGAGAGTTCGATAGCGCTAACCCAGGAACCCGCGGTCATAAAATTGGCTAAGTATGGAAAGGGATGATGTTCGTTTAGACTCATGATGTGATGATATAGACGGATATGAGGATCTGTCAGTCTGCCAACCCAGGGATTCGCGATCATAGAAATGTGACTAAGTATAGAACCATAAAGGGATAATAGAAGGGAAGAAGAAAAGGGAAAAATGGGTATGTATAGAAGAGGGAAAAGAAAGGGAGAAAATAATTGTATCCCTCACACAACAACATTTAGTATGATAATTATGAAGCAATATAAACATATTAACTATGGGAAAAACATTCTCAGCTATGTAATATACTTGAAGCTTGACAAGTATATGTAATATACTTGTTACATTCTCAAAGAATTTGCTTATATTTATTTCAATGGTATTCATATTATTTTATTTTAATAGTATTTTTTTGGTCCAAATGTAAACCATGTTCCAATTTGAAGGATGTTTTCGGCTCGCAAATTTTTCTCAAACCCATAAGCAATAGACAAAAAAAAATATGATTTAAAATTTTATATGCAAGCATATTCTCAAATATAACAAGCTGTAATATATGCACAATATTAAATAGGAACATGGCGTCAACACATAAGTTGCCATGTTGTATATTTACACTGATTTGTTGTCTTTGTTAGAGGGGCAATGGCCACAAAACTATGTCCTATCACAAATTATTCTTGCATATAAAATGTAAGGAGCGAAAGCTGCAAATGCCACAATAGAGTATCTTTTATTTAAATGGAAGTACTGGGCAGGAAAAAAGAAAACCTTGCCATGCATTTTTAATTATGGATCAAAGAGCATCTTAAATTCTTGTATAAAGAGGTTGAATTCATCTATCAATAGTTGTACAGGCAAATGAGTTAATTTAAAAAAAAAAATACAAAATTCGAAAAAACAATATTAAACATTGAAAAACACGATAAATTTGCACTGAACATGTTAACTAATATGTATCCACAAAAAAATATTTAAACTTTTTGTAATATTACAAAACTTCAATAAAAAAATGCTAAACATTGTAAAACACCATAAATTTGTAAAATGTGGGACCTTTAAAGAAGTCCCTCAATTGAAAGTAAAATAGATATAACAAAAAATGGAAGATGTTTTTAAATTTTCTTGTAAAAAGAGAATTCTTGTAAATGGACCAGGAGATGCATTTGCTCACATCCATCATAGCAGGGCTAATGATATCTGATCACATAAAAATAAAAATAAAATGATCGGTATGCAGAAGAAAACTTTCACATTGTGATACATGGGCAGCAAAAAAAAGATAATGATACAAAAACCTCAAATATTTTATATTTTGATAAACTGGGTTACAAAATACAGTTGAGATTATTTCCCAAAATAGTTCTCTTGGAATTTGTAAAAATATATATAGTTCAGTACATATTCTCTAAAATTTAAATGTGTTTGTCATAATGACTATTATTGGGGCTCTCGCAGACCATAAAGTAATTATGTACAAGAATCAAGCTTGTAGAAAGAAGAAAGTTGGCGATGGAAGACAACAAGACCTGGCAAGAAGAAAGAGAAAATTTCCAGTCCTCGATTAAACCTTTCTATTTAAAGAGGTAAAGTAATTGGATGAAGACATTGGCAAAGACAAAAGAATGTGATCAATATGAGCTTACTATGATGGTATCTCATGCCTTGTCATTTTCTCACATTGTCCTTCATTGGTAATCTTGTCAACATCCTTTTTGAACCACTCCTCGATGTAGCTCCTCATGGGCACCACATTGATTTCATGTCGGATTTTTATATTGAAGAATTCACTTTCCAAGTCCCTTAGATCAATATCTTTCTTTTTAATCAAATAATCAACTAGCTAGTTTTTCACATCATCTTCGCCATATTCAAGAATTCCATAGAAACTTTCAAATGAAAATCCTTTATAGGTCTCAATGTTTCCATCAAATTCTTGATTGGTTTAAAAAAATGAATTGAATATCAATTTTGGGTCTTGGGATTCATTGTTGCTACTAGCTAGATCTATCTCAGTTAGCTTCTTGAATAATTTGTCTCTTCTAGATATGGTTCGGCTACATGCTTGAACAATACTATTTTGATTTTTTACCTTTTCTTTCCAACATGCGTTCAGTTGGTTTATTCAATCTGGGGAAGGGAGATCCTCCTCTCTTCTTCTCAATTTTTTCATACTAGTAACTTTAACACCAAATGGTACAAGTGCATCGAGGCAGAAACCTTGCTCATTTTTCAAATCTGCTTACAGATATTCATGAAAATCATGCACTCTTGTTCCAAAAGAGACCATACTCTTTGACATCTCCCAAGCTTCTATTATTAATTCCATTCTTCTCTTTATATTCTTTTCCACATATCCTTGGGATGATGTGAGAAGGTTTTTTGATCCTTTTAACTTTGTCGTAGGTGTGGTAGGCCTGATCATTTCTAAAGGACTAGCCAGCAGTGGAAGGGGCATTAGATCTCTCTCCAATTCTTTGATGCACTCCTTTAACCTGATGTTCTCCTCTTCAAGGTCGTTAATAGAGTTGTCTAGATCATATCCAGTTGCTCGGTGTATTCGGGAGATATGGGAAGGGCACATGTTCCATAGGTTAATATATGAATGAGATTTCCCTTTCTTATTATTTACATATTTCTTTTCAATAATCAATCTTTCAGATTCGAGGTCAAAAACAACACTCTGAAATGAAAATGACTCTTCTTTGTCAAAGGTATCAGTCCCAATTATTTCCATTTGAGGGTTATGGAGAGAAGTTCTCTCTAGCTAGTTGTCATCGGGGAATTTTTTTTCAATGTCAATTTCTAGTTCTGTATCTTGGAGGGACATATCGTGGATATCACTTTCTCTCCTCAGTCCCTCCTCTTCTTGCACAATTTGGTTTCGTTTTTTTCTCGCGAGAAGTTTATGAGAAATTTCATTTTTTCCAGAGGGAGGGTTTTTATCTCCTCCTCTACCTGAAGAACTGTGTGTGACTTTCTTACTTGGGTAGGCCGTTGGAGCGTTGCTCCGAGGTGTTGTAGTCTTGGGTGTGGCAGTCGGGGATTGGGCACTTTTCTCACCTGGACCTTTTTGTTTCTTCTTGTAAGACTCATTGGTTTTGAGTATTGTCTCCCGGTCGTCGGTTTCACGAGAAGGAATTCCTGAGGTGTTATCTTTGTTTTCATTTAGGATAGTGTTAATGAAAGAAATGTTGAAACCGATAGCCAATATGTGTTGGACAAAAATACCATTAGGGTCAAACCCTTTTACTTTTTCAACATTTTTGAAATTGAGGCTGTGTAAGTGGCCTGCAAATTCTTCAATCATGTTCATATTCATGAGTATGAAACCCCCGAATTTCCAAGGCAAATGCATGAATTGTTTTTTTCTCTTTTCATGGAAAAAATGCAACCAATAGGTGTACTTCCTTGCTATCTCAGCAAGAAGCATTGTATCAGATATGTGACATGGAAGGAAGCAGGGATTTTCTTTGGATCTAAAAATCCTTATACCATTATAGTTCTCCATTTGTTCTAGTGTGCCCTTCCTATCTAAGAACTTTCTTGCCTGGTCAAACATCCAGGGAAAATCCTTTCCAAATATCAACCCTTTAAAAACTCAGAAAAAATCATTAAAGACTTCATAAAAATGTTGAGAGGCCTTGTGTCTCCATAATTTCTAGTACCAGAAGGTTACTAGGTCAAATTTGTAGTTTACCTTCTTATACAGAGATAATCTGGGGAATGGAAAGCAATGTGCTATCGCGAAAATTAAATAATATGACATAAAGCATTTCCTCTTCTTTTTGAATTGCAATAATTGGGAAGATATTTCAATGGAAATCAACTTTCCCCAATCAAAGATGACTTGTTCCTTCAACGTAAAATAAAAAATATACAGAATCATCCAAGAGATGATGGTTATACTTTCTTGTCCTGTTATCCTCATGAAAAGCCATGCAATTTCCCGGAAAGGGTTTTTGAATGCACTAACCTATAATCTAGTGATGTCCTCATAGAAAGTCGTTAGGTCCTCTAAGAACTCCGCTAAGAGGTCCAATACATTATCATGCTTCTTTAAGAACTCCCTGCAATCCTCTCCCTTGAATGTAAGCGTTGGCTCGGGAAGTCTTAACATCTTTCGAAATACTTGAGGCGATAGGGAGACTCGGGTATAGTCCTGCAACTGGATAATCCGCTGGTTCAGAATATAATTTCAGTGCACCAGGTGACCAACTCCTTACAGTCAAAACATTCAGGGACACAACATGCTCACGCAATTCCATACATCCAGATAACTTCCTTGTGGGAAGAAGGGGATGAGTAGTAGTAATAAGCTTTGGACCACTGAAAACATTGGTCCTCGCACCCGAAAATATTCAAGATATATCCACAGAAATGTTGTCGAGCTACATCCACAAGTTGATGAGAATGTTCATTTTCTCCTAAAAGTATATAAAATGGACGTTGGAGGATGATAATATAATCTCCAGTAAATCTTGGTTTAATGGGAGTTGTCCTCAACCTTTTCACTTATTAATGCCAATATTTTTGAATCTATGTGGTGGGTTTTCACTAATAAAAGCATGATTAATGTGCATTGGGAAGGGCGTGAAGGTGGCGGGGATGTACGAGAGCCTAAAATTCTTTGAAACTTTTGTGAACCTAGGAGTCCGGGAACCCGCAAATCTATGACAACAGGAGGTGAAGAATTGACTAAGTATGGAAAGGTTGGGCATAATGCCTTAAAAAAACTAAAATAAACAACAAATTTTCGTAGTTCAAGATCCACAAAAAAGGAATTCAGATCCCAAAATATTCGCCTCTGCCAATTCGACAATAGGGAGGTTGATTTGGTAGATTGAACTATCAGTTAGTTCAGGTGACTGGGATGCATCTGGGGTTCCTGTGAGAAAATATAATGCTTTGATGAAGATTTTTTTGTATTGCAACATGTGACAGTAATTGTGTCCTGATAGTATTTAAAATGAACACTAGAGGATGATAATATAATCTCTCATAAATCTTGGTTTAATGTTTTTTAATGGGGGATGTCCTCGAGCTTTTTTCTTATTAATGCCAATCTTTTCAAACCTGTGTGGTGAGTTGTCTCTAATAAAAGAGTAATTAATGTGCATTGGGATGTGTGCAAAGGTGGCAGGGATGGAAGGGAGCGATAAATGCTTTCAAACTTTTGTGAACCCAGGAGTCTGCGAACCTGTGAATCTATGACAACAGGAGGTGAACACTCGACTAAGTATGGAAAGGCGAGGCGTTTAGACGGACTGAGACAAACTCATTGTAGGTAGAGTGAAGCTTGTGATTTCGAGGATTCTGGGGTCAAATTGTAGATCACTAAAGTTTTGGGTGCAATATGTACATCACAAAACACATGAAATGAGATTTTGACAGCGCCAACCCGAGAACCTGTGGCCATAAACATTAACTATGGGAAAAACATTCTCAGCTATGGAATATACTTGGAGCTCGACAAATTTAGGTTCAAGTTTAAAGAGAATTTGTTTATATTTATTTCAATACTATTCATATTATTTTATTTTAATAGTATTTTTCTGGCCCAAATGTAAACCATGTTCCAATTTGAAGGGTGTTTTCAGCTCACAAATTTTTGCTCAAATGCATAGGCAATAGACAAAATATATGACTTAACATTTTCATATGTAAGCATATTCTCAAATATCACAAGCTGTAATATATGCACAATATTAAGTAGGGAAATGATGTCAACACCTTTGTAGATGACAGTGGGCTAGCACAATGTTGCATTCTTGTTGTGATGATGCCTTAAAAAAATAAATTAACCAACATTTTTTTCCAATTCAAGATCTACACAAACATTCATCAGATCCCATAGTATTCTCCCATTAATGTGTTTTAATGGGATATGTCCTCGATCTTTCTTCTTATTAATGCCAATCTTTTTGAACTGTTGTGGTGAGTTGTCACTAGTAAAATAATAATTAATGTGCATTGGGAAGGGGCGAAGGTGGCGGGGATGGAGGGGAGTGAAAAATGCTTTGAATCCTTTTGAACTCGAGAGTCTGTGAAGCTGCGAAACTTTAAAGAATTGAATAAGTATGGAAAGGTGGGGTGGCCATACAGACTCATCCTAGGTAGAGTGAGGCTTGCGAGTTCGAGGAGTCTGGGGTCTAATTATAGATCACAAAATTTTTGGGTGCAAGATGTATATCACGGAACATGGGGCATGAAAGTTCGATAGGGCCAACCCGGAAACCCGTGGTCATAAAGTTGGCTAAGTATGCAAAGGAATGAAGGTCAGTCAGACTCGTGATGTGATGATATAGATGGAGATGAGGATTTGTCAGTCCTCCACCCTGGGAACCTACGATCATAGAAATGGGACTAAGTATAGAACCGGAAAGGGATAATAAAGGGGAAGAAGAAAAGTGAAAAATGGGTAAGTATAGAAGAGGGAAAATAAAGGGAGAAAAGAACTTTATCTCTCACACAACAACACTTAGTATGATAATTATCAAGCGATAGAAACACATTAACTATGGGAAAAACATTCTCAGCTATGAAATATACTTGGAGCTTGACAAACTTTGGTTCAAGTGTAAAGAGATGTTGTTTATATTTGTTTCAATATTATTCATATTATTTTATTTTAATAGTATTTTTGGTGGCCCAAATGTAAACCATGTTCCAATTTGAAGGGTTTTTTTGGCTGGCAAAATTTGCTCAAACCCATAAGCAACATAAAAAATATATGACTTAAAATTCTTATATGCAAGCATATTCTCAAATATGACAAGCTTTAATATATGTACAATTTGGATAAAGTATGCAGATTAGAGTTGTCTAACCATACCTCTTAGTCTCTAGACCTTGCACTATGTTGGATGTTTCACTTGTCCTTGTTGATAGTTATTGTGAACTAAAAAACATGTGTTGTAAACGACATAAACATATTTACCATGGCATAGTAGAATAAATAACCGAGGATATTTGTTTCCTAAACATAGCAAGAGAATAATATATGAATCTTTACCTTTGGCCTTGTCATTGTGTTGATGTTTGCGATGATTGACTACTCATGCACATGTCACTTGTCAAACCTTTTATGATACAAACATGTGTACATCAAACATCACAACAAACAAATATGCACATGCATTGTATATTGTTCATAATTGATATGGATGTACATTAGGCACATGCATTGTATTTGATTTGGTACTACTGTTGGCATACCTTTTGGAAGATTGTACTCCATCTTCCTCAGTTGTGGCACATACTGATTCCTCCTCATGTTCAATTAGTCTATTTTTTTTNAATTGATATGGATGTACATTAGGCACATGCATTGTATTTGATTTGGTACTACTGTTGGCATACCTTTTGGAAGATTGTACTCCATCTTCCTCAGTTGTGGCACATACTGATTCCTCCTCATGTTCAATTAGTCTATTTTTTTTCACTATAACTATGCAGAGAATACAATGGACATGAAGGCTAGTTTCTACGTAGGAACACATGTAAAAAAGATGGAATACAATTTTATTTATCTCAAAGTAGCCACACAGAAAATACAATTGACATAAAGATAAGTTAATATATAGGAAGATATGAAGTATCTAAGAAGAAAAAAAAAGAGTTGCAAATCAGTAGAATAAATATACACAGAATAAATGAAAAACAATTGGATATGGAATACAGGTAGAAGTATGCACCTTTGTATGTCTTCTTCTACATTTTTGGTTAAGAGTTCTTTGTCTTGTCCAATTTTTTTGTTTGCTTCAATGAAGGAAAGTACAAAACACAATGAGCATGAATGTAAGTTGGTATGTAAGGAAAAAACAAGGAATATGCACATATAGTAAACTAGAATCAAAGGAATAGAGTAAGAGATAGTGTTAGAAGCATGTACTATTGTTTTTCTTGAGCCATGTATGTGTCTATATAGAATTTGTTTTCTGTCCAAAATCAATTAGAAGCCAGGAAAAACTAAGAAGTTGGATGATTCTAGCTGAATAATTTGTTTTTTTGCAACAAGTTAGCCAGATATGCTTTGAGACATAGAAATATGATTGATGTATATTTCATAATTCAAGTACAATACTAATTGTATTGTGATCAAACCAGTATGTGTCTAAGATAAAGAGGATGTATTGTGAAATGGGCACATTTGACCATACATGTTCAATAAGTGTGTTTTGTACAAGGTTTATCTTATCCAAAAGAAAGTGGAGAGTGTAATTGCACATGTAGGTTTCCAATTCTTTTGTTTTGGTATTATTTTGTAGCATGTCAATATTGAAGTCTCCTACAATGACAATGGTTTCATCCAGATGTAAATGTTGTAATGCATTTGAAAGAACATTCAATATGTTGGACAATATTGCATGCACAGAAACATAGAGATTCAGTATTGCAATTTCTGATTCATGGAAAATTGCTTTTGCCAACATCATCTCAACATTGTTTTCTTTGAAATGCATATGCTCCAAAATTGTTACATGTTTTTTCACTAATATCATAACCCCATGTGTAATGTAACTTGATATGCAATTGTGATTTGGAAATTGCTTGTTTTGCATGCATAGTGTCATGTATATTTCCTGCAAGCACAGAATATCAGATTACATCATTTCATACTCATTGAGTATATCATCAATATGTGCATGTAGGTTTCACATGTTAAGTGAGAGAATTGATATAGATGAGTTTGTTTGCATGGATTGGTAATCATATTCTAGATTCCATTTTGCACTAGTCCTAAGGTGTTGCATCTCAATATCAACTTTATGTTTGACTTTGAATTTATCTTTTGTAAGAGCACTTACCAAATACAAGGATTCTATAATTCTAACATGGGACAACACTATGTATACAAGTCCATGTATTCGAATTCTAGCAGGGTCGAATGCAACACTATCAAGTGTTAGCCTTTGTGATCTATGGATTGTACATGCACATGCAAGTTTAAATGGAAATTGTTTTCAAATCTTCAATCGACCTGTCTTTTTTGATGTCAATATTGGTTTTGATATTCATAATATAGGTGTCCAATCACACACAATGTTTGAATTATATAGATAAGCTAAATTGTTTTCTTGTCGGTGGCCAATATGCGGCTCATGGTACTTAATCCAGAGGACATCAACTTTTTATGTTTTGGTATAAGCTTTGAATATTCCATCTACACCATTCACCAAGCCATCCTGTGAATCATAGTTGTAGTCATATATTTCAACTAGCATGTCTAATTTCAGGACAAGTTGCAAAGGCAAAGTGGTTGTATGTTGATGACATGGTACATTGCCATGGTTGTCTTCTTTGAGGTCAATTGAATTGATGATGATATCATCACTAGGAATTAGTGATAGCATGTACTTGTTATGCATTGCAACATCCCTATTCATGTCAAATAGGTAAGGGAAGGTTGGGTCTGTTGGTGCAGGTTGCATGCACCTTGAATTGATATATGTTAAGTCTTCATATGTTTGGTTGTTTGTCTGCATTCTATTCATAATTACAATAAACTTTTCATGTGTCTGGCGCATTGTAGTATGTAATTCAAAGAATTTTATATTGTCTTTCCAGAAGTCATGCATCATTGTTTGCATATTGACCATAGGTTGTTCAAATATTAAATAAAATTGGATGGGTTGCACCTGGTAAATATCCCCATAGAATATCATGTCAATGTCCCCAAAGTATTTGGTGTGCACATGTTTTATGTTTCTCATTCGGTTGTCAATGGAATATAAGAAGCTTCCTCCAATCAAATATGCCTCATATATGAAGACAGGTTGTAGTTCGTCATAAATCTTAGACAAGGTATCTAACATTTCCTTGTTGAGTGGAAGAAAATGTGACTTGTTAAAAGGCATTAAAAATGCAGAGTGAACTGTTGCTCCACCTACATTATATGCATCTTTCCCTGTGTATGCAAGTATTAGCCCCTTTGGTTTCATAGGTTCAGTTAAATTGTTTGAATCATAGATCCGTATAAGAATTTAGAATAGTTTTTTCTCTATTAATGTCTTACGTGTTCCTGCCCCACCTACAAGGAACAAGTGCACACGAGTGTGCATGTTTAAGTGTTTTTTAAATGCATTGTCCTTTAGAATTTCTTATTGTTCTCGATTCAATAGTCGTTCGACTATGTAGTATTCATTATTTTCAATAAAGAAAGGATGTTTTGTGACTTGAAATCAAAGATTGATAAGTTTTTCAATGGAGGTTGCTCGAGGTCAAGGCAAATCTCCTTGCAAGTCATAGGACTCACTGAGAGTTCTAGTTGTTTTATAATTTGTCAATGTCTCATCAACATTGTCAGGGTTTTCTAGTTCATGAACTGCACTTTCTAAATCACCCCATGTTGGATTAACATTGTATGTAAATCTAGATTCATTGGTTTGTATTGTAGTCTCATAAGCAATATATGCAGCTTCCCATGTAGGGAAGTTATGCTTTAATGTGTTTTCATTTTGATCAAATGGAATGTACAACAATAGTTTTTCTCTACAATAGTTTTCATAGTCAGTGTGTTTGTTGTATTTGACAAAGCGTATTACATTTGGTTTTTTTCTTTTTGATATGGGTGTACCATTTTTCTTGTAATGTGATACGAACTCTGCTAATCAGATATGCTTAATAAGAGATGGACGTTGGAGTTAATAATCAATAATAGAGCGACATATCACGTCCTTTGAATTATTAAGATCTTGTTCTAGCAAAGATGGTGGTTTAAGCACAAATGTGCATTTCTCAAGTGGAGATGTGTTTATGAATACACATTTCCTTGAATTGCAGTTCAGAGGCAGGGAAAGTGCAATGTGGATTGCTTGTTGAGTAGACATTTTTTGAATATTAAATAATGTATTTCCAAGTGTACGTAGCATTTGCATAGCATCGATATGCCTTTTTTCATGTTCTTTGTGTATTCTTCTAAATGCACTTGTCATAGATTTGTCAACATTTGTCATGTACAAGGTACAATACGATGTTGCAGCATATGCATTGAGGACATATTGTGCATTTGTATTTGCAGTCCACATAACTGACATGTCCTTGGAGAAACTGTTGTTCCAAATATGCGAAAGTTTTCGTTGAAGGAAAATTGTTGGTTGTTTAAGTGTAGATTGTATGTCTTGGATGTACTCATTTTATGTTAGATTTATCTCTGCCAAGAAGTCTTCGAATCTCATTAAGTCATCAAAGTCTCGTTGTTCTAGAAATGTGAACAAAGATTTAGATTTATCAATGAGAACATTTTCCTCTAAACTAATTGGCTCTATGATTCTTGTTATTCTCATTGGCGACACAGGGAAGTTGTATTTGCAATGTGAATTTTTTCATTTTTTCCAACTTCTTGTATGATAATGTCTATGAAATTTGGAAAGTTTTGGATCCAAATGATCTGTGTTGCATGTTATATATTTTTCCACAAACCGCTCAATCTGTGAGTTGTTTTCATTTCCATAGGCCGATGCACCCTCTATCCATAACAATGTGTGGACATGCTCACTCCCTCTATTCTAGAATTCAGTCACAAAATAGTAGTCCTATATTTTTCCAAAGAATGTTCCATCATGACTTATCAATTTCCTCAAAGCATTTATTCTATGTCTATAGTAAAGAGTACATGTCACTGGGTCTTTTCTTATGAGGTAGTCAATGGCATCATTTTCCAATGTATCAATTTGTTTTTTCCTTTTCCTTTTCCTGTTCCTATACAATGCAGACACTATAACCACCAATGGATCCCAGTGATGCTCTACACTTGTAAATGTGATGAAAAAATTTGGGGGTCCCAATTGTTAGATCATTGCAAATATAGTTTTCTTTTTTTTTTGCAAGTAGTAAGGAGAGATGCAAATGTTTTTGAAATATATGTATCCAATATCAGATTTTAGCATTTGTTCTAGGTTTGCTTTGTACTTGACATCTTTGGCCAATAAATTTCTTCCTTGTAGCTGGCCTTTTCTTATTCGCACCCACATGCAAGAGAGCATTTTCTCAATTATTATGTGCATTGTTTTTAAAAACAATTTTTTTATGTGACATGAGAAGTCACCGCTTGAATGTAGAAGTTCCTATCGAACTATTTTTTGGTAGCTGAATCATTCTGTGATGTCACTAGGACATGGATCTCCATAGAATAGTGTTGCGAAGTTCATTTCCTCATAAAATATGCCCTTGAATATTCCAAGTGGACATTTCCCTTCAGCAGGTGAAATTTCGACAATCTTGTCTTGCAAGTGACAAATGTGTTGTGAGCCATTGAATCCATGTATCAATATTTCAGCAGGTCTTTCATTCTCAGATTCATCGCTTGTATCAAATTCACGAGCAATGTCAAAATTCTGTGTAGAGCTGTCATTTTATTGTTCAAGAACATTGTTCCAGATATCATTTATACAGATGTTTTTTTCTTTGTACAGGGCCCTAGAACATAATTATTTTAATACTTTCATTTTAATGTGCACATACACTTTACCTTTCTGGTATGCATTCTTGTATTGCAAACTTCTTTTGAGAGATACAAAAATTGTCATTGTATTGCTAATGAATTGTGGCAGAGATTTTTTCACAACATCTAGTTGGACATGCACATTAATAATTGATCTCGTTAAGCCCATCTGGGGTTGTTTATAGCCCTAGGGTCTGATTTGTGCAAATGCAATTCGTAGAGACACAAGTCTCTCTTCAAGTTCTATAAGTCTACTTACATCTGGTAGTGGTGTGTTACATCTTATTTGGTCAGGCGTTGCAAAGTGTGGCAGTTTTCCATTTTCAAGTGATCATTTGCATGTAAGACAAATATTGCCACTGGTAAATGTTCTATCAATTAGTGTCAAGCCGAGGTATTATGTTTGCAAGTCAGGGATGAAAGACTTAGTGTTTTTTTTGAAATTTAGTTGCTCGCAAATCACACATGCAATGGAAGGAGTGTCTTTAATTTGTTTCATATAGATTTGTTTTGCATCTCTCTTCCCTAGACAAGCATGCGTAGTAAGTGTTTGTTGGTTTTCACAACTAGCAGTGCATGGTGTTGGCTCTAGGTCATGATATGTGATTTTTTCCTTTTAGTTAGTATCAGGACCATTGTGGGATATGTAACTGCACATGTTTCTCTCAGGTATCTGTTTTTTCAATATGTGGTAGTTTAACTTATGGTTTCCAATGGAAACTACTTTCACTTGTTAACAAGCCATGTTGAAGGTGGAATCAACATTTATTATGAGCATTTCCTCCTCACCATCTTGATGGTGAAAAAAATGATGTTCTTTGTCATTGGACATGTGATGTTTGTGTTCAAATGAAAGTGAGAAAAAATGATTGTGTTGTGCACGCACATTTTTTTTTAGGTTGTGATATGTGAGTTTTTGTTTCTTGGTCGGTATCCCTTTCACTTCATGATGACTAGTTGTACAAACCAAAGGTCTAGAAGGAAGTGTACCAATGTATTTTTTTCTCTCACGTATGACCTTTTTCAAGTTGTGATAAGTTAGTCTACATTTTTTTCTTTAATCTCTGTATGACCTGGTGACAATTGGGATGATTTTCATTCTGATAAGATAGCATGTGACGCTTATGCAGATTCGATGTGGTTTGGGTGGCATTGACAGTGGATCTTGAACTGGAAGTATTTCTTATCAAAGGTTGATAATGAATGTGTGACGTATCTTTTTTAACGATATGATGTCAATTGTTCGATCATAATTTGAATCAATACAGTAGGAATGGACAGTACCATCTGATAGGGTTGACCAAACCTAGATATTTACTCTGAACATGATAGATATCCATTGTAAATAGAATTTTCTACCCTCTACATTTCCTTTCTCATATGGCATTTCCATGTTTACAAGGTATTGTTGCCAACTTCCAATTACCGACATACTTTCTAGGAGATATGGTAAAAGGTGTTGATGTAAGCAGTTAAACGCTTGTTGACTGCCACCTATAATTGCATTGCAAAAGGATTGCAGAGTGTAAAGGTGCAGTGAATGCACATCAAATTTTGTTGCTATCAAATAACAAATTGAATTGAACAGACTATCTCCACAAGTAGATGCAATAGTTGTCGCTATGTGCAATCCATGGGAGTGTATATGATGCATAATTCATTTCCAATGCACTTGAAGGTCTTTGCAGATGAGGGGCAAGTAAATATCAAGTCCTCCAAGATTGGATATGGATAATTTTCTATAGAGTAGTGGTTCATAATGACCACTCATAGGATTGGCAGCATGGAACAAGATGCAATATGGATCCCTAGATGCAGTTTTGTTGAATAGTAGATATCTTGTTTTTCTTGTTAATGACCAAATTCCAATTCATATAGTCAACCACTTGGACAACCACCATTTACAAAATGTATCTCCCCAAATTCCCCTCTCATGTGCAAGAAAGGTTGCAGATGTCGACAACCGTATCTTTGAAAAATACGTACTGACATCATGTATTCTATGCAATTGGCAAAGAAAATCAGATGCCAATTCGTATTGATATGAATCTAATGCCTCAATGTCGCCATTTTTTAAATAGGCTAAGAAATGATCTATCAATCCATTGCGCAACTTGGTTGAGGAATAATAGAAATGCAATACAACTTGAAATGCATCGAAGAGGTAATTTCCCACAATATACAAGAATGCATCTAATCTAAAATGGCCATTTCTATGCAATACCTGGTCGATGTTGTCATGTACAATAGAGTCTGTATATATTTCATAGCACTCAACATATATTACCTACTTCATATTTTAAGTTGTGATTTTCAAGATGTTTCTTAGTTATGTCTAGATAATATGCAAATAGGAAAAAAACAAAAATGAAAACTATAAGTTCGAAACTGCATACCAATTCCGCTATGTATCCTTCAACCTTATTCATGTCAAATTCAATGCCCCATGGTTTCTATAGCATATTACAAACAAAAAAAGTTATAGTGAACGTTCAACCATATAGAAGAGATAATGCAAATCAAATAACACTATGAATTTGCTCAGCACAAAGACCGAGTATCCAAGACATATTATTTTTGAACTTATTCTAGGTGTGCATCTTATAATCATTTCAGTAGCCATTGTATATAGCTTTAAATTCTTATTCACCATTTATTTTCATCCCCACTCCTCAAAAATCAATGCCAAATAGATCCAAAATGACTTGTTGATGTCTTCCATTCAGAAAACCCATATAGATGGTATGTTGGATAGACAAAAGTGGAAGAACTAGGCATTACGGATTTTTACCACAAGAATGGAGCCAACACACAACATAACTTCCTAAGGTTTCAATTATCTTACAAAACGAATAAGATATTCTAAGATGTTTCAATTGTCTTACAACATGAAGAAGATATTCTAAAACTGGGTACTGGGAAACTCAATCTGATACATATCAGTGAACTACCCATTAAGATTGCAAAGAATCATTTCCACAAGACAAGGTTCAGATATGACAACAGTGATGGAAGATACTTTGCAAGAACCAAAGTACAACATAAAACCAACAAATATATGTGGTTTTTGCTTCAGAGAATAAAATCATGCCCTGTCATAACCTGCAAAGAAGGGATGGCAAGGTCCTTGTAGATGCTTTCTTTGCAATGAGAACTCTTAATTTTTTTGGCAAACCCCTTTGCATTTCCATTTTCCAAAGAGATATGGTATGATGTCCAGGACATGAAAGTGGGCATATGTGATTGGAAGGGGGAAAGCTGAAAGACAATGCACTAAATGTATGGTTTTCAGGAACAAAAATATGAGGAGAACATCCCATTTCCTTTTTTATATGTCACTGTTACTGCGATAGAGGTGGGTTCTATGTCCAGCATTGACATTCAAAGGCGACAATCTTTCTTGTTCAAGAACAAGAACAAGATAACAATACACTCTCGTTTTCTGGTCCCAGTTGTCACTTATAAGGATGTTCTGTAAGAGGATTTTTACTCAGCCATTCCCAGTACTGAAAATTCTTACTTGCAAACTGCAAATAGTAAACAACAAACAATGAATGAAACCATGGCACTTAAAATTACTTGTGAATGGGGAATGACAGAAGCACAATTCCAATTGTGGGTGCAGAAAACCAACCTTGCAAAGTTGAAGAAAACAAAGGTGCAAGATTTCAACCTTGCAAAGTGCAAGAATAGGTCGAACTACAGGTGTAGGACTTCAACCTTGCAAAGTTGAAGAAAACAAGAGCAAGAAACAAACAACAAACCAATGAAAAAGCACCAAGAGATCCAACTACAACTGAAGGACCTCAACTTTGCAAACTTGAATCAAACAACAATAAGCAACATCCAGTGAACCAACGAGCAAACAACAACCAATAAACCAATAATTCTGGTGGAGAGAAATATTGCCCAAATTCGCTGCAAACAAGATTGTATCCAAAAATCGAAGGAAAATTTATTGTAACACGCCTGTTAAGTAAACATTTAAGGCTGTGAGGCTTGTTAGGTAAACATTTAAGGCTTTCAGAGCCGTTCAAGGGCCTCACGCTATGTAAACATTTAAAAATGAATGAAGTGTGGCAGGTTTGTTTATGTACGTAATAATAATAATAATAATAAATGCCTCTTTAAGTACTTAATAATAATAATAATAAATAAAAACAATAGTTCAAACAATAGAGTCTATGCAAAAAAATTACAGTCAAAGGACAAACTAATATGGGGTCAACTAATAAAAATTAAAATTATAAAAGACTGTAGATGATCAAAACTTTGGATATGTTAACATTTAAAACATTGGGAATAGTGAAGCTGACAATAAGACTTCAAATCTATTATCCAATGAGATCATGACATATAAGGTTTTTTTTATTATATAAAAAATAATGTTTTTAGTTCTCTAGTTCGAACAATAGAGATTATGCAAAAAAAATTAGTTAAAGGACAAACTATTATGAAGTCAACGAATTATCAATCGCTATAGTCCCTCTATGCCTTCGGTGGGGACTAATAAGGATTTTAAAGAGGAGACAAAATATACAAGAAAATATATACTAATATATATATTAAAATATAAGAACATAAGAATAGATAAACTCAATACTATGGATCAAAATCCAACTTTTGTTGAAAAAATTATTTTTAGTATCTAAAATCAACAAAAAAAATTCAATCTTAATTAGTCCATGTTTTTTTAAGACATTTTATCATCTTCTCCATCATTATATATGTCTCAACCATATGCATGAAAATTTTAAGGATGGAAATTTATCTTAAAGTGTAGAAATATTGACAAAACTTGATAGTCCTTAATATGCAAATTTCTAAGGATTTTATATAGTTTCTATAAAATTTCGGAGATTTTACCATATATAATCTAGGAGAATCATTTCTAGAAAAATGGAGATTGATGAATAGTCTTTTGGGAAAAAGCATGGAAAATTAGCCCATGGGTGAAATTTATCCCGTAAAATTTTCCCTACTCATATGTCTAATTTGATTTCTATTATGTTAAAATTTTGATCATGTTACACCCTATCCTTTTAGAGTTTTCTTACACACTAAAGGTTACATAGAGGAGTGAATGTTTCTAGCTTCAATGTGATGTTGTTGGAGCTGGTGATTAGTAAGTATCCAGTTGATCCCCCATATAAAGAGGAAATTAATATTATCAAGTGGATTATCAACATTCTTGAGAAGGGAAATGGTTTACAAGAGGGCCTAGAGCTTAAAATTTATGGCCACTACAAAGATTCAATGCATTTCATGTTCAAAATTGCTTTGTCTTTTAACAATTATTTGCTTTGTCTAGAAATTGGATTACGACGAGAAATGTAGTTGAATTGTCTTGATCTCTATCAAGTGGTGGAGGTTATAAACATTAAGACCCTAGTGCAAATTTAGGATGAGTTATGGTGATGTCCTAAACTTGTTAATTGGGATGTCATGTTATAGTAATATTAAATGTCTCGTACTTGTAATACAATAGTCATATAGTTTCTATATACAACTAAGTTTTGTGTCTAGCTAGGTAAATTGATTAAATGACTCCTCTTCTTGTTTATAGTTCATTTGCAAGTTCAAATTTAATAATGCACACCCATTTCAACTTGTTCTTTCATATCAGATTGCATATTTATTACCAAACTTATTATACAATATTTTTTCTTAAGGAATAGTGAATTCTCACCTTCCATGGTTAAGTTTTAACTTCACCATCAACCAAATATTTCTCCTCTTACATGATAACAAAGGAATTATTGATAACCTAACTCCATCCCTCTTTCATGCCCTCTACCCATGCCCCAGACTAATTGCAAGTTCCATTTTTTAGATCCCTATTTGGAATTTTCCCTCTTGTAAAAGTGATTATTTGTGGATGCCTCTTATAATTAAAATGATTTTTTAGATCCACATTTGGCATTTTCCCTATTTGCAATTTTCCCTCTTGTAAAAGTGATTATTTGTGAGTGCCTCTTATAATTAAAATGATTTTTTAGATCCCCATTTGGCATTTTCCCTCTTGTAAAAGTGATTATTTGTGGGTGTCTCTTATAATTAAAATGATAAATATTGATTCTATGTCACTTACTACTAGCAACACTACTCTCGTATAAAAACACAATGAAAGTTTACATATTTATCACCTCCACTAATTATCTTTCATATCAATCGTAGTCATTTTACAACCTTTCCATGTAAGAATAAAGAAATAATAATTTTCATTTGTGGTTGAGTATTAACAAGAAGTAAATGGAAACAATCTTTTAATCAACCGGGGACCTTTTTTTAATAGTTGTATGTGCACAACAATGACAATGATTCAAATATTTCATGTCGATAAATGTATATTGTTGCTACTTATATTAGTGGTATTTGACAACTACTATAAAAAAGGGAATTTTAATGCATAGTGGTGGTTTATAATTCTCTAAAAAAATGAACGGTTCATGAGATTCTTTAATGTTGGATTAGTTTATTGGTTTGTATCACATAATTTGAGGAAACCACATTGTCCTAGGTCTTTATAAATAATTTGATGTTTTATTAGTATTTTTATAAGAAAATATAGTTATTGTATTGATCTCTTTTGGATTATTATATTGTTTTTCATCTATCTCAATCTTTTTAGAGTGAAAATTTTTGAAGGAATCAATTTGCAGGGCAATTTTAGTGGCAAGTTCCACTTTGGAAAATTGGGGTTTGAAACCTTTCAGGGCCATTTTGAGACATCAAATGGAATTTTTGGGGGCTAAAAAGTTCCCACCAGAGATGGGATACCATGATGCTATTCTACACATCGAGACCTTTCCAATTCTAAAAAAATCACTTCAATTTAATGTCGTATGAAAAAGTTATGCCTCTCGCAAGTTGACCTATTGTGTTGACCACCATGGTACCAGAGGATGCCACATTAGCCCCCTTTACTCATGTATATGGGGGTAGCCACATATATAATTTTAAGAACATTCTAGAAGGTCCAAAACCCTATTACAACCGAGGGTTGATGAAGTAAAAAAACCTACCCTTAGATGGCTATCGGTCTATGTTAAATATCATGCCACTAGGAGGAGAAGGATTTCCATTATTTTGCATGGTATCGTGTTCCATAGATAAGAAAAACATATGAGAGTGGTATTTTGTGAGCATAACAGAGGAGGAGAGATTATGTATCAACCATATAAGCCACAGGTCAAAGGAAACTCCACAAAGAGTGCATCTTTCTTTGTACTTGCATCATTTATATACCACAGAAAAGAGAGCAGAGCAACCTCACCTTCTAGCTGGGTTTTCTCCCATATTGGATTTTCTAGGTCATATCTTGTGTTAATCTGTGGATGGTGTGATTATATTTTATTGTTCTCTATTTTCCACATTTTATCTATTTCATGCATAAGCAAAAAATCAGTAACTAAATATTCTAGGGATCTGAAAATAACCTTAATAGTAAAGATTTTCAATATTTTATTAGATTTGTTGCGATGAACTATTCCAATGAAATATCCATGATACTTTATAGATCATGTATTATTATACAATATAATATAATTTTTAAAGATTTTGTAGTTTGTTTTTAGGAAGCCCACAAGAGATGTAAAATAGAAAACTACATAACATAATCACACAACATTTTTTGGTCATTATATGTTTAAAAATATAATGCAAAGATTTATTTATTATTTTCATGTTAAATGGTCAAATAATAAAACATTATTTAAAGAATGTATAAGTATCCCTTGGGAATTTTCATCAAATTGTGCTCTAGTGGCAACATGGAGTAATTGTTATGACAATGACCCAAGTTCAAATTTTGGTGGGTATGCCCCTCCCTTGTGTTGTTCCTCAGTTTGTTCATGGCAAGGGAACAATGCCAAGGCACCTTATGGAGGTTTTCAAGAAACCTTCCCTCTTTAGGCTAAACAAAATAAATCCAGTAGCCAAAGGAGGTAACCCTCAAATCGTTGTATATCAGTCAAATATTTCAAGATGATTAATGCAATAGTCACAAAACCAATAACTAATTCAAGCATATTTATTCAATTTTAGGAAGACATTAAAATAGAATATAAGAAAAGAACAAAACGATGCAATTTAATTATTAATTTTTCATGCAACTTAAGATAAATCAAAAGAGATGGCTATCATTTAGAATCTAAAGAAAAAACAAACTAAAATATAAATTAATATGATTTACTAAAATTTATTTGAAATACTTGATCTATCATAATACAACCATGAATATTGATACATTGTTTATCATTCCAAGTGAATTTCACCATAACTTATACAATAATCATTGCTAATATTGAATATTAACAATATTAACAAGATTAAGAAAAATCATTTAAGTCAAATGAATAAAATGATATAAAGATCATTTAAATCATTTTTAACCTATTCATAGGAACACAAAAAGATCAATTATATAACATTTCCTACTAACAAAATTAAAAAACAGATCACTTAAAATCAGTATCGAAACTGAATTTTTTTCATTAAATAAATAATGTATCAAATCTTAAAACCAAAACATTATTGTCTAAGCAAGTCTTTCAAAAAGGCAATGTATGCTCTCCCTCTAGAAAATGTTGACCCCTCTATTCCCAATTACATCCCTTTTTATATATTTTAGCCTAACTTATTAATAACTAACTTTTTACTTGGCTATGACGTTAATATTCTAAGTGTATTTAGTTATCTTTCATAAATAAGTTAATATTCTTCCTCTTTGTCTTTGACCTGTTGGGATCTTTTTAGTTGATGAAGATGTTCATTCATCATGTTCTTTAACAATAACTCCTTTTTCTCTTTGGGCAGCCCCCGTTTGTCTTTTTTATTCATTCTTCTTCCCAGTGGGTGTAACTGACATTACCACTATTTCCTCGTCCTCCTTTTGAGCATCGTTTTCTCCCTGTACCAACACATTTTGAACTGCTTCTTTTGAGAAAAATGGTATGTGTTTAAAAAAAACGCATTTTTCATTCCTTTCAAGTCATGAAATCCTGTTTCTACATCTTCCTATATAGAATCTCAGGATCAATATTAATAGAAAAAGGACTAGTAGGATGAGAGGCCAGAAATTCTGTAAGAATGATTAAAATAGAAAAATAACGCATCAAGAAATTTACAATAACCTTTCCTCAAATAATTTCATTTTCCCCTCTAGAAAAACCCATCTCATCTAAACTTGCAACCAATATATTTGAATAAGTTTACTCTTGGTATTGAATAAGTTTACTCTTGGTGTAACCAAGGATCGGTTTCCCAGGGAAAGGAAAAAACAAACTTTTTCATTAGTCAAAATTGTTCTTAGAATTTGTTGATTGTTTCCTTGGTATCATCTATCTTCTTTTTAAGAGATTTTAATAATTCTCTTTTTTCCCAGAACCCTTGAAACATCTAGTACTAATTTAACTCTATCTCTAATTCCGGATGCTTTCAAATCATTATCTGATAACGAGTTAATAAAATCAATAATTTGCTCATCTTGTTGATCTTTTTCTTGAACTTCTGGCTAGATGTTTTTTATGTCAATACGAGCATTTGCAATTATAATTGCTTCACAAT
>SNQJ01S0003679.1:201703-213769 GCA_010110895.2 Picea sitchensis | reverse complement strand
GTTTTTAAGGAAGCTACTTGGAGAGTATAAATAAGAGGCAAGGCTCTCTCATTTAAGACACACTTGAGAATATTGAATACCTATAGGTGTCTGAGGTAACCAAAGTATATCTAAGCCGAATTTCTAAGGAAAGTGAAGAAAAGAAAGCCGAAATTCAAGGAAGGATAAATTCTTTTGATGATACTTTCTAAGGTATGTTTTTTTTAGGTCATCTCACCATTTTCTCAATAAAAAAATTTCTAGAATGATTCATACCGTTAAATTTCTATTACATTAAAGAAACATATCCAAGTATATATGGTAAAAAATTCATCTTGTGGTTCGTTGTATTTTTGGAGTTACACTACATGGAAAATAGGGTTTGTGGCTAGTCCTGAAACTAGTCAAAAATAGGTGTTTCGAGTAAAAACGTCATAACTTCTTCATAACAGATCCAAATTTAGTAAGAAAAAATGTGTTGGTTAGAGTACATTCTTTAGTATGTTGTGTAATATTTTCAGATCAATTCAACAAATATCCCGTGTGGAGAACGCTCTACAGGGTCACTCTCTAGAATAAGCCAGAATTCAACAAGGTGTGTCATTTTTTCCATAACTCATTTTCTGATAGGTTTCAAGTAGTGAAACTTGGATGAATTTCATTAAATCCATTGAAGAAAATTGTTTATCAGTTTCAGATCTTTATTCTTTACAGGTACAAATTTATGATTATTTCAAGTTAGGGTTGTTGACTAATCCAAAACTAGTCTTGTGAGAGTAAAGAAACGTTTGATGAAAATGCTAGTATCTTGATGTTAAAGTTAAGGAAGGTTTGCAGGTATGTGATCATATACACCCGCTCTATTGCAAAGTTAAAAATCACATTTGGATGATGAAATTGATGAGGGCTTTTGGTTGAGGCACAAGTTGGGTACATGGTTGAGACAAGTAGTTGATGAGTTGGCACATACATGAGGTGTATAGTTGATGATGTTGGTACATATTGATGAGTCATAGTTGATGAGTACTTGACACATGATTGGTACATGGTTGGTTGCACTTTTTTATAGTATAGGTTGATTACAGATTGTTTGGTATAGGTTGGTGCATGGTTGATGCACTTGTTTATGGTATAGGTTGATTACAGGTTGAGGTACAAGTTGATGCATGGTTCAGGTTTATTGGTACATGTTTACAATGATATATCTCACAGTGATAGTGTGACAATGGTTTCATCATTCTACTTCTACTTCAACGCAGTTGGACGGGGCAAGGACAGGTGGTTGTAGCCACCTTTCAGTTGTAGCCGGAGAACATAGGGGGTTGTAGCCTCATTATGGTTGTAGCCAGAGAATTGGGGAGTTAGAGCTTCCCTCAGGTTGTAGCCTAATAAAATAGGGGATTTGATCCTCCTTCCAGTTGCAACTAGAAAACAAAGGAAGTTGGTGCTTCCAATGAATGTAATTCTTCAAGACATATAAGATAAAGCATTCTGTGGTTTTCTCCCGATTTGAGTTTTCACGTAAAACACTAGTGTAATGTGTATGTGTGTGATTGTTCATTTCTTATTACTCATTATTGGATAATAATTCTACATTGATATAACACTTGGATTATTTGGAGAAAAAATATTGTAATTACGCTATTACTGATTCACCCCCCCTCTCAGTAATCCAACAAAAATAAGTATCACATATATAATATTTGTATTCTATCTCTAGTTTTCATTAATGAAAAGAAAGAGAGAAAGTAACCTCTGAGTTAGAATATAAATGTTAAGAACCAAAGATATGAATAATATATCACCACAAAAGATACATGAAACAATATGAAAAATCTCCTTTATTATTGTGAAACCCTTACGGTAGGGAAACACCATATAATTGATAATGTTAAGGGATACACTCATGATTGGTTGCCTCTTTGAGGGGGAAACCTCCTAATGATCTATTATAAACATACAATACTTCTCAAATTTCCCATTACTTCTCTCATACCACCTTATATAACACTACCTACTACCTAAGAACATTCTAGAGGAAAAATTTTCTAGAAGCAAAACCTTCTAGTAAGTCCTCTTACAATTATTTCATTCACAATAGGCCTTATTTATTAAAAGTGGTATTAATACATAATAATACATATCTACTATTATTCCCCTTAGGTATGTCCCTAGGTACCCCATATTATTCCCCTATCTACACTACATTCCATCCCCCTTATGAAAGCATTATAATCAATGCTTGTTATGATGGAATGCATCCATATACTAGGGTTCCATGGATAAGTTTGGAACATAATGTTGAAGTAGGTTGGAGAACCAGGGTCACATGTAAAAGTGATAGACATCATGATGAAGTAGTATAAACACCACTACAAACATGGGTCCCATGTATGAGTGCCCATGTGAAATCCATGTTGAATATATTGGAACACAATAGCCATCTGAAAATGGTGCTCCAAAAATCAACATTGGTCATGTGAATCCAAATATGAAGAGTCGGCCAAAAAATCATCCACTAGTACTGGAGAATAGGAAAAATGAATAATAATATGCATATAAATCTCTTGTATAACCTCTAGGGTGTGCTCCACATAAGGTGGAGTAGAGTCATCAAATAGAAGATGAAACTGGTTTTCATCCTAGAAATGGCAAATATCCATATAACAATCATCACAATCAGCCTCAAAATCATACCAAGCATATGTTTCTTGATTATATTCATCCCTAATGTCCATCATAATATACTCCTCTCGTATTTTAGATACAGTCCCTTAAATATTTCAACAAATTTCCTTGAGGTCTTGCAATTCACCCTACATATTGTCCTTGATGACTTGCATATCATCCCTCATACCTCGGAGGATTGGAGAGAGAAATTTTTAAATGCACGACATATCGATCAAAAACACCCTCTATAATATATAAAAGGAAGTAGAAAAAATATTCTATCCAATGGCCTGATTTGGCCCCAATCTAAGCACCCTATCAAAATTTATGAGCTCTACAGTTTCGTCGTCATCACGAAAAAATCCTAAAAAATTGTTGATTACAAATCAGTGATATCTTCACTTCCAGAGCTCCGATTCAGATGGTTTGTTTTTTGAAATTGGGTAATTTTTCAAGAGGAACTTAGGTATGAAATATTTTTGGGTGAATTTGTCACCAATTTCTACATAAATCAACAAAATTGTGTGGTCGTCCACGAAAAAACCTTGAAATTTTTCTTATTTTAAATTAGCTATATCTTGGCCTCCCGAACTCTGATTTGGACCATTTTTTTAAAGTGTTTGTTTTCCCGAGAGGAAATCATATCTACAACCAGTTTCATCCAATTATGAAAAAAATATACAAGAATTGACCTAAGTGTCACAACCCTCTTTTTCTTCTTCGTTTGAAAACCTACAAAATATAAAAAAAATGCCCCTTTTTCTTGGTTTTATAAAGTGATATGATACCACTTGTTAAGTACCAAAGAAATGAATAATAAATCACCAGACAGGATACATGGAACAATATGCAAAATATCCTTTCTTATAATGAAACCCTTAGGGTATGGAAACATCATATGATAGATCCTTTTGAGGAAGGGATCCACTCATGATCACTTGCCTCTTCGAAGGGGAAATATCCTAATGAGATACACTCAAAATAAAATACTTCTCAACTTCCCCATCAAATTTATCATACCTACTTATATAATACTACCCACCACCTAAGAACATTCTATAGGAGGAATCTTCTAGAAGCTGAAGCTTTTTAATAAGTCCTCTTACATTTATTGCATTCACACTAGGCCTTATTTATTGAAAGTAGCCTCCATATTCACACTAGGCCTTATTTATTGAAAGTGACCTTCATACATAACAATACATATCTACTATTATTCCCCTTGGGTACCTCCCTTGGTACCCCATATTATTCCCCTAGATAAACTACAATAAATGTATAAGTCCTTCCTTCCAAATCCCCAAAGACTTAAGCAATCCTAGGGAAGTCTTTAAATGGCCATAAGAAAGTTTAGGGAAAATTTGTCATTGCTATATCATAGAGTGTTACTTGTGTTATTGATCCTTCACTACACTCAACAGAGAACCTTGATACATAACACATCAATACCCTTCACTCCTCTGAGGTGAAAATTTGGTATTGGGGGAGGTCTTCATGGGGAATCATCAACATATTGTTTCTTTTGACCAATCTACTCTTCCCCAATTTGTGAATGAGAAGGAAACCACTAATATTGTTCGGTTTGTAATTACCTTTGTTGAAATTACAATATCCAACTAGTGGAATTGCAAGTTGGGATTAATAAAATTCCAATCAATTAATTGTTGAAATTGCAAAGTCCAATTCCTAGAATTGCAATATCCAACTATTGAAATTGTAATCATTCAATTGTTGAAATTGTAAAAATTGAAATATCTATTTTTTGAAATTGCAATCAATCAACTATTGAAAATATTAAAAATGCACATTTTAATAAAAATATTGCAATTTCTATGATCCTAAAACTATGGTTTCTTATTGTTGAATTGCAATATATATTGTTGAAACTGGAATCAATCAATTGTTGAAATTCCACTTTTTCATTAAAAATTTACAATTTACAATTCTCAAACAATGGTTTATGTCCATTGAAAATGACATTTGTTTATCACTGACATTGTGGTTTTATATATTAGCCATATTTTTAATTATTAAAATCATAATTGTTTACTATTGAAATTGTAACTTCTAATTCTTACAATTCCAATTTTGGTTTGGGTCGATATTACAATTTATGGCCAATGAAATTGTTTTTGAAATTGCAATTGTGGTTCAGCACTATAGTTTTTGGGGAAGGTGAAGTAATAAGTTATTGTTGGAATTATCATTTTTTATTGTTGAAATTGCAAATTTGTGATAGCTTAAATTAAAAATTTGTGATAGTTGAAATTACAATTTGTATAGATGGAGTAGTTCATAAGTGTATAGACACAATGAATCATGAATTGATTATATTAAAACTAAGTGAAAGTACACTTTATTGTTAAAATAATAAATGGACTCATTAAAAAGAAATAAGTCAACATTATACATGTTAACATCCACCTTAACGTTGGATGCATGATATTTAAGAGAGACAACACTAATACCCCCTTGAGGGTAAGCTCCCAAAGTACATTCACTTCTTCGAGTTTGATAAAGGAACCATTTAGAAACTCCTAGGAAGATATCAATAAAATGATATTATGAAGGAATATATTGGATATAAAGTTTTCCCTCTAGGAATTGTTGTTTGACATAATTCATATTAATCTCAAAATGATCAGTTCATTAATGACATATTGGATTTCATAACATCTTGATGGAACTTTGACTATAATTTTTTATAATATTGATTCCATCTTAAGGAAAGAATAGTTGTGCTAGAACTATCCTTGGCCACTAGTAACCCACTTCCTTAATGTTGTAGTATTATGATTTTGTTGTAGACTGAGAGACAAGCATTTTTCTTTGTTTTCCAATAGATTGGTACAAATAAAAGTGAGAATATGATACCAATTGTGTTCTTCCATTCATCAAGTGCATTGGCATAATTGACATCACAATATTTGATCAAAACTGGTGTAGCTATTGTTAGGAAATGATTAACACTTCCACACTAAACCTAGCAGAAGAGAGGAAGCAAGATTTAATCAAGAAAGTAAATGATAAATAAAACACATGGTATTACATTGGAAACCCAAATGGAAAAACCAACATTCCTTGAGTGTTCTTCTCTCTTTTTGTCTTATTCATTCAGAATAAAAGGTTTCATGCCTAACCTTGGTCTACACCTAAGACACAATTGACATCATACCTTCTTGCTTTCCACAAGAATAACCATGTAGCCAATTCATCTTACAACTACATGACTATCAACCTATAAAGGTTAGTTATTATACGATTCTTTATTAGCATTTACAACATTACAACACACCTTCTTTATAGGATTTATAGTAGGAAAACCCCTAAATAAATGCACCCAAAAATGGTTACATATCCACGCAGATCATTGGATACAAATCCGACGAATTTCAAGATTCTGTTACAATTGACTACCAAGGAGGATTACTAGTCGACTACCAATCATTCATCATTCAATATTCAATTAGTTGTCATGCGCCCACCTATTGACCTCTTGTTGATTGACCTCTTCAACTTGTTGTCGATATATTCTACTTCGACTTTACCTGGTCGAACCACCACAAAATTCGACTTGATGTCGATATATTCAAATTTGACGTTACTTGATTGAACTACCTTGACCTTCGAATTGTTGTCCGTGTCTTCGAATTCGACTTCGACTGTCAGTCAATCCACCTCGAATAAAATTTCATTCCAAATAATATAACAACCCAACATTCTCCCACTTGTTGTTTTCTTTCCTGAAACTAGGAGATTTATGAACTCTCGTTCATAGAACTAGGGTAGCAATGTCCATTGCCTCTCTACACCAAGAGAACTTTGCATCACTCACATACTTGGTCAAAGAGTCTATTATGTTTTCCAACATGTTTACTTTCTCCAGCAACACCTTGTTTCTTTCCACCATGTCTCTCATGAAATGGTATTGTAAATCAATGTGATTAGTCGTAGAATGATAACTTGGGTTCTTTGCCATAGATATTGCACTTTGACTGTCACAACTTATCTTCATATATTTCTTCTCAAACCTAATTCCTAAACACATTCATTGAAACCATATTGTCTCTTTATTTCCATGAGTGGTTTCCATGTATTCATCTTTTGTTGTTGGCAAGCCTACAATTGTTTTTCTCTTACTCATATAGTTGATTTCTCCACTAATCATCTTGAAAACATAACCATTGGTCAAACATGGTTGATCCAAATCTCCATCCCAGTCGGTGTCGACAAAGCCATGTACATTTAATTCACTGTCACCTCCAAGTTTTACTTGGTAGCATATATCATAGTCTTATGTGCCACACAAATACCTGATTACTCTCTTGACAACTATCCAGTGCTCCTTCCCAAGTGTTGACATGTATCTACTCAACACTCCCACTGCATGGGAAATGTTTGGTCGAGTGTAGACCATTGCATACATTAGATTAACAACAACACTTGAATAGGGAATATATGTCATTTATTCTATTTCTTCTTACATATTTGGACACTTCTTAGCAGTTAGCCTTGCTCCCATGGGAATTGGCACCTTCACAGGTTTGCAATCTTGCATGTTGAAACGTTTCAAAACTACTTCAATATACTTCTTCTGGTTCAACCAAATATTTCTAGTTTCTCGATCTCTCTTCATCTCGATTCCCAAAAGAAGTTTTTTGCATCAGTATCTTTCATGTAAAACTTGGAGGATAACTTCTTCTTCACCTCCTTTATAGCGTTCATGATGTTTCCAATTGGCAACATGTCATCAAAATACAATGCTACATATATGAAACACCCTCCTTCTTCTTTGGAATATATGCAGTGATCAACTTTGATTCTCAAAAATCCCAAACTAAGGATGTATGTTTATAACTTTTGGCACCACATCCTGGGTGATGTATTTAGACCATAAAGGGATATTTTCATTTTTCACACCAAATATTTCTTTCCCTTTACTACAAATCCTTCAGGTTGTTTCATATAGATTTCTTCTTCTAGATCCCCATGTAGGAACATTGTATTCACATCCATCTGTTCTATTTCCATATCAAATTATGTAGCCTAGAGACATTAGTACTCTAATGGAAGTTAATTTTTTAATAGGGGAAAAAATCTCAGCGAATTTGACTCCTTCGACTTGGGAATATCCTTTCGCTACCAATGAAGCTTTGAATTTCTTAACTTGACTTGCTACATTCATCTTCTTCTTGAATACCCATTTACTATTGATATGATTTCTTCCACTAGGTAATTCGACTAAGTCCCACACCTCATTCTTGTGCAAGGATTCCATCTCTTCAACCATGGAATCCTCCCATATTTTTCCCTCTGTTGAGTCAACTACCTCCCTGACCCACTTGGGCTCATTGTCGATGGAAGTTAACAAAAAATTGTAATGGAAGTCAAGCAGACTATACCATTTGACTGGTTTTCTTACTCATTCTAACCTCCTTACAACCGAGGTCAGTTGTTCCACCTCTTCTTCTGATTCAGTTGAATCATCTGAATTATCTTCTTTGTTCCTCGGTTCAAACCACAACTTCTCTGGATTATTCTCTATTTGAACCATCTCTTCAGGATCAGACTTCCTTTCGACTTCTCTAATGAACACATCTCAAATGTACACTATTTTCCTTGATCCAGAATTGCAGATCTTATATCCTTTGATTCCTTCTTTGTATCCAATGAAAAAACACTTGAATTCCTTCTTGTCCAACTTGCTCCTCTTTTCTTTAGGAACATGCATAAATGCATCACAACCAAATACTTTGAGATGTGAAACCAAAGGATTATTACTAGACCATACCTCATGTGGAGTCATGTCGACTAACGTTGATAAAGGAGACATATTTAATAGATATTTTGTAGTGTTGTCTGCCTCTACCCACAATTATTGTGTGATCCCAACACCACTAAGAATACTCCTTCCCTTGTCCATCAATTTTCTTTTCATTCTCTCAACAACTCCATTTTGTTGTGGGGTATATGGTGTGGTATTTTTACATGCTATGCCACATTTCTCTCATAACTAATCAAATTCCTTTCCACATAATTCACCACCGTTGTCAGCCATCAACACCTTAATATTCTTATCTATTTGGTTTTCTACAAGAGATTTAAACTCTTTGAATCTCTTGAAAACCTCTATTTTCTTCCTCAATAAATATATCCATGTCTTCTTAGAAAAATCATCTATTAAGGAGACATAACACAGGGTTCCACCAAGTGAAGGCACTAAAACAGGGCCAAACACATCACTATGAACTAGTTCTAGAATCTCCTTTAACCTTGTCACTCCAGATGAGAACCTCACCTAACTTTGTTTTCCATACATGCAATGTTCACAAAATTCAACTTCTAAATTACATTCAGGAAAACATTCGACCATACCTTTGTTATGCATAGCTCAAAGTATTTTTTCTCCAATGTGTCCCATCCTCCCGTGCCGCAGCATGGTCGGGTCAAATTTATGATGAATTGTCAAGTTAGTTTTAATCAACTCAACCGAAGTCGAGTCGATTTAAGTCGACTTCAATAAAAACAATTTTGTTACATCTAGTCAATTCAAAATTCCCTAATAACTTGTATAGGGTTCCAATCCAAAATCCTTTCATTAAGACCATCGCACCTCTGACCATGTTGCATGTATCCTTTTGAAATAGAGTGTGCACCTATGCATCACTCATATTTCTAATAGATATCAGGTTTCTAGCCAAACCTGGAATGTGTAGCACACATGGAAGGGTTCTACTCCTATCATCCCACAGTATTAATCGAACTCTTCCTCGTCTGACAATTTTGGTTGTTGAGTCATCCCCCAAGAACACATCTCCCCCATATTAGTCATATTCACATAACCATTCTATATGTGGTGTCATATGATAGGATGCTCCTAAGTTGATAAACCAAACATCTTGATCCAACTGTGTGCTGGTCAACACTAGGTACACATTGCCTCCCTTATCTGGAGTCATTTTTCTATTAGTTGATTTCTTCTAATTGGATCATGTACTCACTTCCATTTCCTTCAAATTGTAGTCCCTTTTTTAATTCCCAACTTTACCACAATTCCATCATCTTTTGGTCGACTGAATAAGGGATTTATATCTTGTGACATCCTCCTTGTTACAGACACACTTGACTCTACGTCACCACCCGACGACTAACAAGACGCAACCACGATGATCACAACAAGAAGACATAAGGCGCACAACAAGTAACTGCAAGCATTAAATGACATACTGTGTTATGTATAGTACAAACACAGATGGAAGAATCCATAGTTGTAGATTTTACCATTTCTGCACAGGAAAGTAGGGCGTTTAATCTTAGTTCTCTGCTCTGGAGAGAGAGAATGTCAGATAGGTTTCTAGCCGACTGCTCAGGCAAAAACTAGTAATCTCTGTCAGGAGGTCGCAGTGGTGGGAACTCTGCCTTTAAAGAGCCCGAGACTACTAATACAACCTTAGAGGTGTGTCTCAAGAGTGGAAACCCTACCTTTAAAGGGCCCGAGACTCTTGATACGACACTGGATTCTTTACACAAAAATAATCACACACACAGACTTATATACAGAGCAACTAGCTTTATCAAATCGAAGAGTCTGATATCATACAACTGTGAGTTTGGACAATTCCAATTATAGTACTAACCCTAAAATTAATTAACAATCTCAATACATCCTATATGTTACATATACCATAAAATTACAATAACATTATCTTAACAACCTCACATCTTATGTTACAAAAACCTTGCAACTAAAACATCAATCACCAATCACATTACTCCTTGTATGCTACCAATGCAATGAAGTTACAATAACTTTACCATAAAATAAATCAACATTCATTTATATTACTATAACCTTGCCAATGAATTAATAATAAAAAGAAATCATTACCGTAGCATTTAACATGAAGCATTACATTACCTGATTCTTCCATTGCACGCAAGTCTCATTCATCAGGCTACATGTCATTCAATTCTTAAATAATCATGGGTGCGAGAATAAGTAAGTTTAAGCCATCATTAGAAATAACTATATGAAAACTAAATATCTAGATCCACCATCTACTACATAAATCCTCAATGCGTAAAAACTAAATCTATGTCAATCATTCACTACATACTAAAATACTAATAGATATAAGAAATACATGTCATTCCCCACAATTTACCTTACTAAAAGCAATTATTATCAACGAATATTTACTTGACCACTTTATGTTTCCCTGGCAACTAACCTTTAAGTAGTGATGCAGAATGCCAGCTCAAATGGGAGCATGGTCTTAGTTATTAAAAGACAACTTTACAAGGTTCAGTCACCAGAAATTTGGGTAATGAAATAAACTGGTTGGTTGATCGACTAAAATCAAGCGGCTTGCATATATATTCACAAGACTAATATCAAATAGAGAGATGGACTAGATATTAGAAAGGTCAATCCATGTTAGTCTCATCTTACACTCACTTAACTTTAAGTGTTCCCAAAATAAATATCATGATAAGGTATAACCCTTGAATTCTTGCTTCCAACAAATCCGATCAATAATACTTAACACAATTCATCCCCAAACAAGAGACAACTGTAAATAAAAACAATTAAATGCTAAAAGCAAGACACACAGGCGTAAGGAATTTTTGTCCAACCAGCAGGATGCATAGGTGTAAATGAAACTCTGCCCCAATCACAGGATGCACACTATCTAGATAGCATGTCTAGCTTCCCAGCTCACCTCGCAAGGCTGAGCTACCACTCCTATCCGAGCTGAGAAAAACCCAACTCCCCACAAGCAATCAGTCAAGTTCATAATCCGGTAGCGTAACGTTACGCTAACAGCCGATCTCTTTCTTCCTCATCTTCCCTTTCTTTTATAGAGTTGTCCAAACCTCAAACTTTCCCTAAATCATTTTAAATTAAAAATAAAAATATTCTAAATATTCTCCTTCACACAAGTGTCGTCCATCCCCCTCTTTCCTCCAATATCTATTTTCTTTAAATTATTAATTTACTCATTTCCCTCACCCACCTAGAGTTGCTCCTAAATTTCCTCCTAGGAGTTCCTAGATCCCCTTACATGTTTTAAATAATTTCCATAAAAATGAAGCTACTAAATTGGCTCAAATTAGAAGGTTCTTAATTGCAGATTCCTTACTATGTTGACCTCGCTTTTTACCATAAGTTCCCAACTTTCCTTTACTATGTTTCCTCCAATCCTTAGTTTCCTAATTTTTATTATCCCCTTCTTTGCCCTTTTTATTAAAGCCCAAATGGCAGTTGTGCTATTTACTATTTTCCCTTTATTATTAATTTAAAATATTTTTATACTTCCACAAGTTAAATAATTTGTTTCTTCTTTACAATTTAAACCACAAATTTTTAATTAAATTATTACTCTCTTCATTTTACCCCAAAAATTTATGAAGACT
>SNQJ01S0003679.1:189916-201653 GCA_010110895.2 Picea sitchensis | reverse complement strand
ACTTAGATTCTGAACTAGACGACATTTAATTAGGGAAGTAGCTTAAAAATTTCTTAATGTGTTAAATGTCTTAGGGCCATCTAGGTTTGTTCCTTCATCAACATCAACACAATGTGCCCTTTAGGACGCACCACGTGCTCCAAGGATGCCACTCGCCAACTTATGTTTCTTTTGCATGACGTGCCCTTCAGGATGCACCACGTGCTCCAAGGGTGCCACTCGCCAACTTGTGTTTCTTTCGCGCGACGTTCCCTTCAAGATGCACCACGTGCTCTAAGGGTCCCACTCACCAACTTGACTGATNGACTAAGGGATCTAAGGAATAAGTCCCCCTTCTTATTGTGTGCCCCTTAGAATCATCGTGAGCGACTGTCGCAGTCTTCCCTCATGGCATCATGGATCCTCTCGAACTAGGTAATCGCTAACCTACAGTTCGAACCACGGCGGGAGTGCTAGTAGGTTGTGGCAGGGTTGTTGTCCACACCTCTCCCTCAACCTCTCTAGAAATCATGTGTGGCCCCTTTACTCCATATGTGAGTCTAGTTGGCAAGCTATCATCAGCCTGCATCATCAACAATCATGTTAGAACATGTCAACATCATATCATCAAATCAATGAAATATCACCATAAATAAATCAACCCAAATATCACACTCCCTGACTCAATCCGGAGTCCAAGGGGTTTCACCGATGTCTCTGCATCCTCAAGGTCCAAAACCCTACACACTCAATAAAACTGAGTCAATAGCACCTGTCCACGTCAAAGCAGTAAAACATCATGTCATCTATCATATCGCATCATAATCAAGGATAATTGTTTTAACATCATAAAATTCCAGATCACTTCCGAGCAAGTGTCTTCAAGGAATAAGATTTCTCAGTGCGCCAGAGCGGGATGTTACATATCTACCCTTCGACTTAGACTTTCTACCAGAGAATTTTCCTTTATCTCTTTCAACTGGTGGACCTCTCACCACTAATGCATCTTTGGTCGATCCTTCCATGTTCTTCCTTCTCATTTCTTTTGATAGTATATATGAAACTATGTCTTCTAGCACAAATGTGGTTGAATTACTCCTTATATCCATGATGAAGCTATCCTAGGATTTTGACAAAGAACATAATAGGGTAACACATTTCTCCTCCTCAGTGATTTTAATATCCACAGACGATAACTGGCTTATAATGGTATTAAACACATTTAAATGATTAGTCACCAAACTACCCTCACTCATCCTCATAAGTTACAATTTGCTTCTTAGAAACATCTTTTTACCAGGGATTTCAACTGGTACAAGCTCCCCAACTTGTCCCATAGTTTCTTGGTTGAATCTTCACATCAGACATTTAGTAGTACTGAATGTGCAAGACAAAGTCAATTCATACTCCTTTCCCTTCTCTCTATTTTTTTCCATTATTTCATCGGCATACCTATCAGAATGGTACCTAGATAGACTACTACCATTGTTCTCGATCTACAAGGAGATATTCAATTTTAAGATTTCAAAGCTAAAAATTATGGCCATTAAATTTTTCAATCTCTATTCTCGAGTTGCTTGCCATTCTTTAATACAATCTTCAAAGATTTCTGACTTACGACTCTTACTGAACCTAGGGTTTCTCTTAGATCCAAATTTTTTAAACCAATCTATGATACCACATGTTAGGAAATGATGAACACTTCCACACTAAACCTAGAAGAAGAGAGGAATAAAGATTTAATCAAGAAAGTAAACAACAAACCAAACACATAGTACACATATATTTTACCTTGGAAACCCAAACGGAAAAACCAACATTCCTTGAGCATTATTCTCTCTTGATGTCTTATTCATTCAAAATAAAATGCTACATGCCTAACCTTAGTATACACCTAAGACACAATCGACATCATACCTTCTTGTTTTACACAAGAACAACCATGTATCCAATTCGGCTTACATATGTATGACCAACAACCTCTAAAGGTTAGCTATGATAAGATTCTTTATTAGCATTTACAACACTACAACACACATTATTTATAGGCTTTGTAGTAGGAAAAACCCTAAACAAAGGCACCCAGAAAAGGTTACAGATCCATGTAGATCATTGGCTACAAATATCATGAATCTCGGGATTCTGTTACAATCGACTACTAAGACAGAATACCAATTGACTACTAGTTGTCCTTCATATGGTCTTCGGTCAGTTTCCACGCACCTTCCTATCAACCTTGTGTCGGTTGACCTCTTCAAATTTATGTCGATATCTTTGAATTTGACTTTACCTGGTTAAACGACCTCAACGTTTGACTTTTTATGAATATCTTCGACTTCGACGTTACTTGGTCGAACTACCTAAAACTTCAATGTTACTTAGTCGAACTACCTCGAACTAAATCCCCCTATCAATATGTCTCCTTCTATATTCATTCTTATGATATTTCTTTCCTAATTTCTTTATCTAAATATTTCTCTCCCCTTGACTTGTTTTTTTGCATGATGCTATGTGGATTAGTGTGGGGCTTCCTGTACCTTCTTTATTTTCTTTCTTCCAGTTCTTCTTGTCCACTGGTTATTCCTCTTGTAATTCACTAACATATATATAAATCATTCAAAGTTACTTGAATTTAGATCTTCATTGCTTTTCATTTTCACTGGCCATACTTTTCAACAATTTCCCTCTGACGATATATCTTTTGTTGATGGTTTCTCTTCCCTTTCCCTATTGTTCCTTTCACTTCTTTCCTTCCCGTGACCAATTAATTCTACTTTTCAATATGATTTCATCCACTATCATATATCCATATATACCTGCCAAGATCTCAAGAATACATCTATATCCATATGTCATAAGAATTTTCTATGATTATGCTACTCTGTTGTACAAAATGCTAACCCATTTGTCACTTTACTCTTTTGAAAATATTTTTATATTCATGCTTCTCAAGTTGTCTTCTCAATCTGCAAATCAAACTCTACATGTTTGGAATAACTTGTATTGAATATATCGATGCTTGAATACATCTGTGGAATACAATCATGAACCTATTCCTGTGTAACTACTAGCTAATACCTGTATAGGTATGTGTTCCAAAAGTTGCTCCTCAAACAATCAAACTATTACAAGATATTTTTCACTTTTGTAATCAAACCACTTTGAAACTTCCTTCTCAAAAAAATATGCAAATGCTTCAAAACTACTCAAAATATAGTTCTCTGATATGTAGAGATTCTTCTTAGACTCCCCCTCTTCAATATTCATATTTTTTGGGAGTCTCCAAGCTAGATGGCTGAGAAAGGTGGAGGAAGCTTCCCTAAAGTGGAGTAATCTTCTTCTTCTATCCTTTGAATTTTGACATCTTCTTATTCATCGTCTTCCTGAATTCTGACATCTTCCTCTTTACCTATAGATTATTCATGATCTCACACTATTGAAAATCTTGAAAGTATGATATCTGGGAGTTCTTCATTCACCTTCTCTTGCTTTATTTTCGAAACCCTATTGCATCTTATATCAGTGTTCTCTTTCCTAGAAGTATCCATCATGCTTCTACAATCATGAGCTATGTGTCCATAGTTGTGGAATTTATAACATTCAATATTGTGTGGGGACACATAAACATATCTTTCTTGAACATTTCTTCCATATGCTTTGCAATTCACAGCTTATGTCCAAATTTAGTACATGTAAAATAATGACCATAAAAGAAACTTTGATACCTAGAAGTAAATGATCTTCTTTGTGATGTGGTCCTTGTGAATTCATGCCTCCGTTGATCCTCATATTATCTTATATTGTTTCCTTCACAATGATTGAAGATTCTTTGATACCTGAGGGTGGAAGGTCTTGCTTGATATCTATCTCTTCTATAATCTTACTCTTGAGTCTTTTTCATTTCTGGAATATTCTCCTTTAAGGGCTCTTCTTCCTTGATGGCACCTTTGACGATTTATGTGTAACTCTTAGCCTTCTTTTCATTCTTCCTCTCTAGTGACCTCTAACATTTCTCTTCAACTAATGATGTGGAGTTTCCTCTTTCTTCATCGTTCTTGTTGAGCTTGACAACTTTAACTCTTAATGTGTCAACTTCTTCTTCAAGATTCTCACAATCGTATTCTTTCTTCATCATATGGATCTTCATAACTTCTTTCATTCTCTTTTCTTGTTCAAGTTGGGTCTTCAAGGTGATGATTTATTCTTCAAGTCTTCTTTCTTTTTAACTAAATTCTTCTTCAAGCTTGTTGATGTTGATTATTTGGGTTGGTTTTCATTGATGTCAAGCCTTGAAGAAGCCCCAAGAGGTCAAAGTAGTGAAAGTAGTCAAAGTGTTTGCAAAGAAGAAATTATTTAAATAATAAAGTGAAGTGATGAGTGCACTATAAGTCAAAGAGGATGAAAATAAATTATTTAATTAATAAAGTTAATGAAGAAATTACTAAGTGGACAAGAAGTTAGAAGTGGGTTAGCCATAAAATAAGGAAAGTGGTTTAAGATGGTTAGAAGGTAACCCCTTGAGGAAGCTACATAAAAGTATAAATAAGAGGCAAGGGTATATAATTTAATCACACTTGAGCATATTGAATATCTACAAATGACTAAGGTAACCAAAGGATATCTAAGACAAATTTTAGAGGGAATGTAATGACCCTGTTTTTATGACTACAAGTGACTCAACGCAAAAGATTTATTTATTTTTTTAAGAAGGAAGGAAACAATGACAACAGATAAATAACACAACTTGACAATGAACACAATGCATGAATATCAGGAAACATACAACAACAACTCAGCATACTCTCACAACATGCAACTGGATGAAACATGCGATAATCAATAGACAGATAAAAACGACTACCCGCCCAACACAAGAAAGACAATGCCTACAAGCTAAAGGAAAACATCAACAAACCTGACACAACGACTTCGATGATGAGTAACTAGAAACCTCTACAACACACAAAACCAAACACATTAAGGTGTTACAAAACCAAGTACCAACATCAATTACAATGAACAATACGCCCACATCGGGAAGCACAAGACTTCAGCTAGGTTATCATTTCATCTATTCATCAAGGCGCACAATGATCCCCTCATCAGGAATCATGTCATCACAAGGATATAGGCATGACATTAACCATGGTGAAACATAACATATCTATACCTTTAACCAAAGCTAAATCCCTCGTGCTGGGAGACTGAATTATCTGTCAATAAATACATGAAGACTATACCCAAGAACCCTATCAACAAGTCGACAAGACACATGGTGACATCATTCAAAATTAAAATGCGCAACTAACCAAAGGATTTCTTCTTTCCTACAAGGTAAACATGTGTGGTGTAACAACTATGACCAACTCCCATTTAGTATTTGATATAGACATGAGGCACATAGTAACCAATTAAGTGTTAAACTATTAATTGTTTTAGCTAATAAAACTTAATAACCCTCAACCATTAATCTTGCGCAAGATATTAAACTATTTCACCAATAAACCATAAACCATTAACTGTTAATCATTATGTATAAGTGTGAATGAGTGAAATATTATCATTGCAATTAATCAAGTAATCTATTACCAAGCAATTAAGCCATTAATCTATTACCATAGCAACATTTATTCTATTGTGGAAGAAGTTAAAAAGATTGATATGTAAGACGGATAAATGAACAATTGATATAAAAAGAACAATTAATCTATTGTTTGCATAAGTCGTAAGTCATATATATATAACCATTCACATATAAAAACAATTAATCTAATTGTAGTAAGGATCACGACCATTATTGAACCATATCTTTTTTTAAAACTGAGATCGCTATTAAACAATGATTCACTATCTAGCAATGCTATCTAACTAATATACTATCTAACCAATTGCTATATAATAATAAAGTCATTTCCTAACAATGAAATTGTTGTCCCACAATGAATAGTTGTATACTAAATAGTATCGTTGTCTATTAAATATTCGCCTGGGGTCTATTAAATAGTATCGTTGTCCATAGTTGTCTATGCCAACAATATACCTATATATTAGAAATTTGCCAATAGTATCATTGTCTGATAATTTTCTAATAAATACATGGTATTTGTTTCTATAAAATACATAATAATGTTATCTAATAAATGGAAATCGCTATCCATTAATAACATCTGTCTAGAATTGATAACTCTGTCTAACACATATATCACTATTTGTGTGAAAATTCAGTTGTATACAAATCGTTGTCTTTATATAAATGGTTGTCTAGCAATATTGATGTGTTGTCCATGATATCGTTGTATATCAAATATTTCACTGTGTTTTAACTTATATAAATTCATAACTAAAGAACAATAAAACCATAACTAAAATGTTGTGTAAAAACGATAAAGTTGTTGTCTACAACAATAGCGTTGTCTATTAACAAGTCTCTTGATAAATCTATTGATAAAACTATTAATAAATATATTGATATCGTTGGGTAAATATGGGGTAAATCGCCTAGAACATCGAGGTGTAGATTCGGTGTAATATGCCCAGGAAATCATGGTGTGAAGGCTGGGTAATATGTCAATAAATCGTTGTGTAAAATGCCAAGCAAAGGGTGTGTAAAACACCAAAAAAACAGTTGTGTAAAACACCAAGAAAAGACTATGTAAAACACCAAGAAAAGGCTGTGTAAAATGCCAAGGAAAGGTTGTGTAATTGTTGTGTAAACAAGGGGTAGATTGTTGTGTAAAATTGGGTGAAAACATTGTTTGATAACTCGAAATTTGAGGAAAGAGAACGGAAAAAGGGTGGGTACAAGTCACCCAGATTTGTTGGGAAGGAAACACGATTTATCCCCTTTTTGCAAGGAGCCAAGGAAATATTAGATTAATCCTTCAAAGATTAATCATTCAAGAGATGAATCAGTCAAAATGCATAGTTTAATTGGAGTTTAATCAATCAAAAAAAAAATGTAGAGTTTAATCAGAGTTTAAACAATTAAAAACGCAAAGTATAATTGGAGTTTAATCAATCCAAAAAACACAGAGCTTGAATTGGATTTTAATCAATCAACAACACAAAGAATCAATGCAACTCTAAGAATCAACGCAAAGAAACAAACGTTGGTGGACTGGAGAGAATAAACATGCAAGAGAGAATTCCTTGTTGGGTAGAGAATGATCCTACAGTTATTATCCATGCACAGGAAAGAAGGGCATTTGAATCTAAGTATTTAAACACTGGAGTGATGACCGTTGATTTGTGTCTTGGTCGACTGCTCAGGCATAGAATAATAACTTAAAGGATCACGGAATAGAGGACAAAAACACAATCTACATCCAGATCTTCTCTGTGGAGAAGAAAATAATGAAATAAAAGTGCAATCAAGGATTAAAGAAAACACAGGCAGGAGATACAAGAATGCAGGCAATGTTTTAATTCCAGGGCTCATTTTGGCCATGCGCAAAGAGACAATAACTCAAAAATAAAGGATACAGTGGATAGAAAGTGTTCTTACTAAATAAATCAAGAAAAAAGGGGATTATAATTACCTTGAACTCTTATGTCGATCCTACACTTCATTGATCCTTTGTCTTATAGTTTTCATTTGATCTTCCATTTATTAGATCGCTTCTGGTCCCACCATGACCCTAACCGCAAGTCAGTCCCCACTCAAAGGTGTCTGACATGGTCACCTATAAAGAAACTTGAAAGGCGCCATCTTAATGGTGCTTTGATAATTGGTGTTATATGAAAATTCTACTAGTGGAAAGAATTCCTCCCAATGCTTCTTTTGGTCCATCACGTACATACACAACATATCCTCCAAGATTTGGTTTGTTCATTTTGTCTGTTTGTCTATCTCTGGGTGATACACGGTACTAAAGTTGAGTTGGGTTCCCAGGGCCTCTTGGAAACTAGTCTAAAATCTTCCAGTAAACACTAATCCTCGATCAGATATAATCCTCTTAGGCACACCATGCAGCCTCACAATCTCACTGATGAAAACTCTAGCTATGTCAGGTGCCTGATACATTGTACGCATAGGAATAAAATGAGAACTCTTCATCTGAGTGTTGACTACCACAAAAATTGATTCATGTCTCCTTTTCATCAGTGTTAATCCAAGAATTAAATCCATCGAAATGACCTCCCATTTCGATTCAGGAATAACGTGTGGTTGTATTAATCCTATCGGATGTCTATGTTCAGCCTTCACCTATTGACATTCTAGACAACTTGCCACGTATTTGACTATGTTTGCCTTCATTCCTTTCTATAAGACTAAGGGTTTAAGGTCTTCCCTCATATTCGTGACTCCTAGGTGAGCCATGTACACTGCTTTGTGAGACTCATTTAGGATCAACCTCCTCAACTTGTCATTGGGTGATACGTAAATTCGACTTTTAAATCTCAATAATCCATCATTGTCCATATTAAATCCTTCAAAATTTGGTACCATCATTATGTTTTGTCCGATAAAATCCTTGACCTATTCGTACCAGTCATCGTCCTGCTATAAGATTATAATTTTTTTACGTAGATTCGTCTGAAGAGGCATCACTGAAAACATGTGTGGTCTCTGATTCAATGCATCGACCACTCTATTCACTGTTCCCTTTATGTAAGTAATATTGAAAGCGTACTTGCTAAGAAATTCCAACCAACGTCATTGTCGTGTGTTCAAGTTGCTTTGCGTAAAGATATGTTTTAGTCCACAATGGTCCTTTTTTGGTTCGAATTTTTGTCCAATCATGTAATGTCTCCAAATTCTCAAGGCATAAACAATGGATAACAACTCCAAATCATGCATCGCATAGTTATCCTCATGCCTTCTCAATTTTCTCGAGATGTAAGTGATCACTCAAACGTCTTGCATTAAGACTCCACCTAATCCTTCTTTGGATGCATCAGTGCATACCAAGAGTTCCGCATCCATGTCAGGAACCTTTAGTATTGGTGTTTTTGTCAAAATCTCCTTGAGCCTCCGAAATTCTTTCGTGCATTTCTCGGTCCAAAAAAACTTCTTGTTCTTCTTCTGCAATTCTGTAATCAGATTTTCTATCTTCGAAAAACCCTCCACAAACCATCGATAGTATCCCACTAAACCCATGAAGCTATGCACTTCTAAAACATTTGTCAGCATAGGCCATTCCATAATAGCCTCGACCTCTACTGGATACACAACTATACCTTTGTCGGAGATGACATGCCCTAAGTAGTGAATCTTCGATTGATAAAACGAGCATTTATACAATTCACCATACAATTTTTTCTCTCGTAGACACTGTAGTACCAAGCGCAAGTGCTTGTCACACTCCTCCAACGTCCGATAGTAAATCAAAATATTTTACATGAATACTTGGACAAACTTGTCCAAGTATTCACAAAACACTTCGTTCATCAAAATCATTAATACCCCAAGGGAGTTTGTCAGTCCAAAAGGTAAAACAGTAAAATCATAATGTCCAAACCTCATCCTCCTTGATCTGTAACTGATGATACCCTAATCTCAAGTCAAATTTTGAAAACACCGCTGTGCCCTTCATCCAATCAAATAGATCATTAATCCTTGGCAACAGATATTGATTCTTGATCATTGCCTTGTTCAATTGATGATAGTCAATGTAGAGTCTCCACGACCCATCCTTCTTCTGAATGAAGATAACAGGCACACCCAACAGTGACACACTTGGACGTATAAGTCCTAGGTCCAACAACTCCTTCAATTTCATTTTCAACTCCTGTAACTCTAGGGTCGACATCTGATAAGGCGTTATTGCTATCGATTCAATCCCCGGTTTTAGGTCTATGGTAAATTCCAACTCCATCTCTAGTGACATCCCAGGTAACTCCTCAAGGAATACATCCGCAAACTCTCTCACCACCGGAAGGCGTTCTAGACCTTCCTCTACTCCCTTCTCGTTTAATGCAAGGATCACATAAATCTCACATCCCTTGCGCATTCTCTTTCGTAGTTGCAAGGAAGACATGAACCTCAGGGAAACTCCTTGGTTCCAACCTATAATCACGTGTCTATGCCCCTCATCATCAACCAAGCTCAATCATTTTTTCTTATAGTTGGGTATCACCTCATGCGATTTTAACCAGTCCATATTGATCATGACGTCATAAGATCCTAAGATCATGGCATACAAATTGGCCATGGTGACAAACTCTCCTATTTTAAGGCTACATATTGTAACCTTCCCTCCAACCTTTTGTTTGGCTCCCAAATCCATTTTTACAAATCTAAACTCATCATGTTTGACTACCTTTACCTTAATTCTTTTTAGCATTGCCCCTGAAATGAAACTCTCTGTAGCACCTGGATCTATCAAATTAATATGGACCTGGTCAGGGATGGTACTTGAGGTCTCGATCATAGTTGACTAGTGCTCTTCCTGGCGCTTATTCACCATTTCATGAATCTAATGGTCCTTGCCCAAATCTCCCATGGTAGTGGGTCTGACTGGTCCAGATGCTCTAGTCCTCTCCACTGAGCATTCACGCTGGTAATGTGGCTCACCACATGTACAAAACCCCTTCTTTGGTCAAGTACTCTCGGTACCTGAAGCTGGCAGCCCTCCATATTGGAACCTTGGTCTATTCTACTGAACAAGCCTAAACTGTTGTTGTTGCGGTCGACGTTTTTGCTGGTGTTGTGGTCCTTGGTAAGGATTTTGCTGTTGAGGTGCTGGTTGTTGAGGTGTAGTGAAAGTGTATCCTCTCTGGAAACTACGATATCCTAGTGAATGTCTATCTGGTGTCTGATGCTACTGCACACCAGATGACACATGCCCTGCTGGTCTCGCTGGAGTCCTGCTCTGAACCCTGCTGATAATATCCTCCTATGCTATGAGGGTCTTCTGGACAATGTCATGCAAGGTTTGAGGCATCGAAATCCTAACCTTTGCATGAATGTTGTCATCAAGGCCAAACACAAACCTGTTGACCTTAAGTTTCTCGATATTTAGGTGTGGAGCATACCGAAGCAGCTCCATAAAATGGGCCTCGTACTCGGTCACCATATAGCTTCCCTGTCGCAAGGCATTGAACTCATTGAGTCGACGCTCAATGAACTCCTTTGATAGATACCTCTCTAAGAAACATTCCTCGAACAGTTCCCATGACAAGTCTTCGACAACCATGTTCAATTGTGGCAAGAGCGTCTTCCACCATAGCAAAGTGCTCCCCTTCAGTTGAAATACCTCCATGCGGACCTTGATGTTGGAGGTATATTCGCAAAGCGCAAAGCACATTTCCATATTCTCCAACCATGCCTCGGCGGCTGTGTCATCCGGGGCACCAAAGAAATTAGGAAATTTGACCTTCTTGAGTTCGTGGTGAATGCTACTAGTATTGACCAGAGCGTGCAGTGGAACCTCAGGGGTGTTGACACCCTACCCTTATCTCTATCCAAACGGTTGATCAATGCATCATAAATATGCTAAAAATACCTCATCAGCCCAACCACATCATCCAAAACTATTTGTTCCTACCCAACAACTTGTTCGTCTCCCTAGGGGTTAGACCCCTCAGGCATGGATGCTACTAGAGGAGTCACACCTCCTCCCCTATCACCTCGTCATATACCCCCGCAATTTCCACTAACGATGATTACCTGCATGAATACAAATCAATTTAATTAGCAACATTATGATCAAATATCTACTCAACGGAAGTCATAGTGATCCCAAGTCCCGGGTCAAACTGTCTCTGATACCATATGTAATGACCCCATCGTTATGACTACAAGCGCCTCAACGTA
>SNQJ01S0003679.1:128694-189843 GCA_010110895.2 Picea sitchensis | reverse complement strand
TGACAACAGATAAACAACACAACTTGACGATGAACACAATGCACGCAAGTCAGAAAATAGAAAACAACGACTCAATATACTAGCACAAAATGCAACTACATGAAACATACGATAATCAATAGACAAATAAAAATGAATAATCGTCTGACACAAGCAAGACAATGCCTACAAGCTAAAGGACAACATCAACAAACCCAACGCAATGACTTCTATGACCAGTAACTAGAAACCTCTACGGTACACAAAACCAAATGCATTAAGGTGTTACAAAACCAAGTACCAAAATCAATTACAACGAACAATATGCCCACATCGGGAAGCACAAGCTAATGAGCAGGTTATCATTCGCATCTATCTGTCAGGGTGCACAATGATCCCCTCATAAGGAATCATTTCGTCACAAGGCGATAGGTGTGACAGTAACCATGGCACAACATAACATATCTAGACATTTAATCCAAGCTAAATCCCTCGTGTTGGGAGACCAAATTATCTATAAATAAATACACGAAGACTATACTCAGGCACCTAATCATCAAGTTGACAACACGCAAGGTGATATCATTCAAAATTAAAATGCGCAACTAACCGAAGTATTTCTTGTTTCGTACAAGGTAAACATGTGTGGTGTAACAAATATGACCAATCCCCATTTACTATTAGACTTAAGGCACAAGGAGCAGAGTAACCAATTAACTATTAAACTATTAATTGTTTTAGCTAATAAAACTTAATAACCCTCAACCATTAATCTTGCGCAAGCTATTAAACTATTTCACCAATAAGCCATAAACCATTAATTGTTAATCATTATGTATAAGTGTGAATGAGTGAACTATTATCATTGCAATTAATCAAGTAATCTATTACCAAGCAATTAAGCCATTAATCTATTACCATAGCAACATTTATTCTATTGTTGCAGAAGTTAAAAAGACTGATATGTAAGATGGATAAATGAACAATTGCTATAAACAGAACAATTAATATATTGTTTCCATAAGTCATAAGTCATATATATAACCATTGACATATAAAACAATTAATCTAATTGTAGTAAGGAACACGACCATCATTGAACCGTATCATTTTTAAAAATTGAGATCGTTATTTTACAATGGTTCACTATCTAGCAATGCTATCTAACTAATATACTATCTAACCAATTGTTATATAATAATAAATTCATTGCCTAACAATGGAATTGTCGTCCCACAATGATTAGTTGTCTATTAAATAATATCGCTATCTATTAAATATTCGTCCGGGGTCTATTAAATAGTATTGTTGTCTATAGCTATATATGCCAATAGTATCACTGCCTATTACACATTCGCCAATAGTATCATTGTCTAATAAATACATGTTATCGTTGTCTATAAAATATATGATAATGTTGTCTAATAAATGGAAATCACTATCCATTAATAACATCTATCTAGAATTGATAACTCTGTCTAACACATATATTGCTATTGGTGTGAAAATGAAGTTGTATACAAATCATTGTCTATATATAAATGGTTGTCTAGAAATATTTATGTGTTGTCCATGCTATCAATGTATATCAAATATTTCACTGTGTTTTATAAATTCATAACTAAAGAACAATAAAACCATAACTAAAATGTTGTGTAAAAATGATAAAGTCATTGTCTACAACAATAGCGTTGTCTATTAACAAGTCTCCTGATAAACCTATTGATAAAACTATCAATAAATATATTGATATCTCTGGGTAAATACGAGGTAAATCTCCCAGAACATCGAGGTGTAGATTCAGTGTAATATGCCCAGAAAATCATGGTGTGAAGGTTGGGTAATATGTCAAGAAGTCATTGTGTACAACGCCAAGAAAAGGCTATGTAAAACACCAAAAAAAAAGTTGTGTAAAATTCCAAGAAAAGGTTATGTAAAACACCAATAAAAGGCTGTGTAAAATGCCAAGGAAAGGATGTGTAATCATTGTGTAAACACGGGGTAGATTGTTGTGTAAAACTGGGTGAAAAGGTTGTTTGATAACTTGCAATTTGAGGAAAGAGAACAGAAAAAGGGTGGGTACGAGTCACCTAGATTAGCTCGGAACGAAACATGATTTATCCCTTTTTTTCAAGGCACCAAGGAAATCGTAGATTAATCCTTTAGAGATTAATCATTCAAGAGGTGAATCAGTCAAAATGAAGAGTTTAATCAAAGTTTAATCAATAAACAAAAAAAACATAGAGTTTAACCATAGTTTAAACAATTAAAAAAGAAGAGTATAATCGGAGTTTAATCAATCCAAAAAACTTAGAGCTTGAATCAAAGTTTAATCAATCAACAATGCTAAGAATCAACGCAACTCTGAGAATCAACATAGAGAAACAAACGATGGTGGACAGGAGAGAATAAACGCCCAGGAGAGAATTCCTTGCTGGGCAGAGAATGATCCTACAGTTATTATCCATGCATAGGGAAGCAGAGCATTTGAATCTAAGTCTTTAAACACCGGAGTGATGACCGTCGATTCGGCTCCCGGCCGACTGCTCAGGCACAAACTAATAACTTGAAGGATCATAAAACAAAGAATAAAAACATAATCTTCATCCAGATCTTCTCCGTGGAGAAGCAGATAATGAAATATACGTGCAATCAAGGAATAAAGAAAATAGAGGCAAAAGATACAAGAATGCAGGCAAGGTTTTGAGTCTGGGGCTTATTTTGGCCACGCGCAAAGAGATGGTAACTCATAAATAAAGGATACAGTGGATAGCAAGGGTTCTTATTGAATAAATCAAGCGAGAAGGGGATTACACGTATCGTAGGAATGCATGTACAGGAAATCTCATGGAAATGAAATCTCTAACCGAGTATAGAAAATAAACATGTGTAAATTAAATTTCATTACAAGTAACAACTTTAATAGGCATACTTTAGCCAAATGCGAGTGCTTCTAGGTCTTTGTCTCATGCACACTCTATCTGTTTCCCGCTTGCCAACCGATGTGACCTCACCGGTACCTCCCAGCCAATAATAGGGGTACTCTTCTTCCCCCTGATCCCCCCAAGCCACAAAGGAGCCATGCACACAATACTAGAGAATAATATAACCCAGCTCACCTCACAAGGTCAATCTACCACTCGTTACCCAAGCTGGGTATCCCAACTCCCACAAGAGAAAGTTTAGTCAAGATAAAATTTCAGCAGTGTAACGTTACGCAAAAATATGTGATCCATACTCCTCCTCTGCCATCTCTTTTATAGAGTTTCTTAGTATTTAGCTTCCCAAAAATCTAATTAGATTCCTTTTTCATTAAATTAATTAGGAAAAACCTCCCCCGTACACATGTCGCCCATCCCCTAGTTTCACCAGAAAATCAATTTTATTAATTAATTCATTATTCCTATTTCCCTCACCCACCAAGAGCATTCCTAGAAATTCTCCTCGGTGTCCCAATATTCCCTTATAAATCTCAAATGACTTACGCCTTACTTAATTCCTAGTTGAGTTCATAAATAGAAAGTTTCAATGGCTAGATTCCTTACTAAGTTAGACATTCAACTTTTTCTTTAAGTTCCCCTTTTCTTTGAGTTTCCCTTTTTCCTTAAGTTTCCTTTTTCTTTCACGTTTCCCCCTTTTTCCTATTTAACTAAAAATCAATTTAGCAAGTGTAGATAAAAACAACCATTTACCCTCTTTTCTTTTTAACTAAAAATTAATTTAGCAAATGTAGATAAAAACAACCACTGCCCCTTTTTTTAAATTTAATCCTCCATTATAATTTTGACTTTAATAAATAAGTTTGAATTTATTAACTCCCTTCTTGTTACATGTTTATTTATTTATTTATTTATTTTACCACATGTTCTACTTAGACCTAGGTTTTAAATTCACTAGGTTGGGCGACATTTTTAAGGGAATTTTTTTTTTTTAACTTTACTTATCATAAAATTCATTTTAAGGCCGACTAGGTTCTAAGGAGACATAGTTTTCTAGGCACTAGGTTTATTCACTTACCAATTAAAATCATGATGTGACCTTCTGGATGAACTACGTGCTCCAAGGGTGCCACTTGCCTATTTTTGTTTTCTTTGCCTGACATGCCCTTCAAGATGCACTACATGCTCCAAGGGTGCCACTCGCCTCTTGACTGAATTTGGTAGATATCCAACCCCTGGAGTCAATACTCCACTAGGTGATCTTGTGGGAGACTAAGGGCCTCTAAGTAATAATGCCCCTGCCTTATTATGCGCCCCTTAGGATCATCGTGAGCAACTATCATAGTCTTCCCTCATGACATCATGGGTCTTCTCGAACTAGGTAATCGTTAACCTATAGTTCGAGCCACGGCGGGATTGCTAGTAGGATGTGGCAAGGCTGCTACCACACCTCTCCCTTAATGTATCTGGTTTTCATGTGTGGCCCCTATACTCCAAATGTGAGTCTGGCCGGCAAGCTATTGTCATCCTACATCCATCAATGAATCATGTCAGCAATAACAATCAATCATCATAACATCTAATCATATGTACATATGTCGCATCAACAAAATTCAAATCCAAAACATCCCACTCCCTGACTTGATCCAGATTCCAAGGGTTTTCATCGATGCCTCTGCATCCTCAATTTCCAAAGTCTTGCACACTCAGGAGAACCCATTCAATAGCACTTGTCTATGTAAATACAAGAAAATAACATATCATCAAATCCACAATATCTCATAATCATAATCAAAACAACCAATAGTATAATAACCCGGATCACTTGCACGCAAGTGTCCTCAAAGAATAAGTTTGCTCAATGCACGCAAGTGTGGGATGTTACATGGAAGGTGAAGTAAAGAAGGCTGAAATTCAAGGGAGGATAAATTCTTTTGATGATGTTTTCTAAGGTATGTTATTTACAGGTCATCTCACCATTTTCGAAATAATTTTTTTTATAGAATGATTCAGATCGTGAAATTGGGAATTCGTTGAGGAAACATATCCAAGTAGCTATGATAAACATTTCATCTTGTGGGTTGTTTTATTTTTTGAGTTACACTCTGTGCAAAATAGGGTTTGTGGCTAGTCCTGAAACTTGTCTAAAACACATGCTTCAGGTAAAAACATCATAACTTCTTCATAACAGATCCAAATTAAGTAAGACCAAAATCATTGGTTATAGTATAGTATTTAGTATTATGTGTACCATTTTCATATCCATACAATAAATATTCTGTGTGGGGCACACTCTACAAGTTCTCTCTCTAGAATAAGATAGAATTCAACAAGGTATGTCATTTTTGCTATAACTCATTTTCTGGGAGGTTCCAAGTAGTAAAATATGGAGGAATTGCATAAAAGACACTGAAGAACATTGTGTACCATTTTCATATCTTTATTCATTATAGGTAAACATTGATGATTATTTCAAGATAGGGTTTTTTACTAATCCAAAATTAGTCACGTGAGACTAAAGTAAAGTTTGAAGAAAATGCTAGTCTCTTGTTGTTAAAGTTAAGGAAGCTTTGCAGGTATGTGATCATATACACCAGGTCTTTTACAAAGTTACGAATCATATTTGTATGATGAAATTGATGACGGATTTTGGTTGATATAAATGTTGGGTACATGGTTGAGACAAGTAGTTGATGATTTGGCACATACATGATGTGTATAGTTGATGATGGTTGTACATCTTGATGAGTCATAGTTTATGTGTATTTGATGCATGATTGGTACATATTTTGTGCATGGTCGATGCACTCGTTGATGGTACAGGTTGGTGCATGGTTGATGCACTTTTTTATGGTACAGTTTGATTACAGGTTGTTTGGACAGGTTATTGTCATAGGTTATTTATATAGGTTTGGTGCATGGTTGATGCATTTGTTTATGGTACAAGTTGAGGTATAGGTTGATGTATGGTACATGTTGGCACAAGTTATTGGTATAGGTTGTTACAGGTTGATTACAAGTTGATTGGTATAGGGTTACAACAGTATATCTCACAGTAATAGTGTGATAGTGGTTCCATCATTCTACTTCTATGTCAGGGCAGTTGGACGGGGCAAGGACAGGTGGTTGTAGCCACCTTCCAATTGTATCCGGATAACATAGGGGGTTTTAGCCTCTGTTAGTTCTCTATAAACTCGTTTGGGTGAGGAAATGAATGACATAGGAAACCTACAAACCAACTTTAAGTCCAGAAACTAGCCTTTCCAACCTAGAGATGGCTCTCTCTGAGACTTCATCTCTGTGTGGGTTATGAATTTGAAACTGTGGCTAGGTTTAACACTTTGTACGATATTTGTGGTTTTATTGGCAAGAGAATGTGATACCTTGGGCCATGGATTCAATTTCAGAAAATGAAAGAAACAAATGACTTGGTAACTAAACTTGAGAAGATAAAGGCTAAGTAGCAAATGGTCTTTCAGTTCAAAATCGTTGTGTGTGGAGAAATAAAAACACATGAACAAAATCAAAGAACCATTGGAGATGAATTATGAGTTCACTTAGAGGAAAACACAGTCATCTAAATGGAGAAATCTAGAGCACCACGTAGCGAATTCTAGATTTATATAACGTTCTTATTTAGACAAACTATAGATATGAATATAAATAACACATGAAGCAAGTACATAAATAGAAGTCACAATACATCAAATCTCTACCATTAGAATATTTTCGTCAAAGTTTCAAGACCTTTGCATTAAAATTCAATCAAATTTGAAAGCTATATTCAACATTCATTGTCTACATTACTTTGCCAACCAACATGGCTTACATTGAAAAGATGAAATATATAGTCAAGGGTGTGATGCTCGAGCTACTCTGCCCTCTAACTACTATCCCTAGAAATTAGGCTTTGACTTTTCTCTGTTAGATGACCCTTCGTATGGCACTTTACTAAAAATAGAAACTGATTATACTTAATCGTAGAATAAATGACGTATTTACCATGATAGTTCAGTCATCAATAAGATTTCATCATTAAGGAGTGATGTGTCGATGATTTTCCTTCGACAGACTATCTGGATGATCAAGTGCTATGTCAGACTCCTACCCCCATTGTAACGGCCTTGATTTATGTCGCGCGATCATTTGTTGGAGCATGCATCTGGCAGGTAACCCTAGGTTGTCGCAAGTGTTTCCAAGATGACAACACCTTTCTTCAAACTGTCGTGTGTCCAACATACAATTTTCCTTGGTAATAGGTGGGTATCAATCTTTGCATACCGTATAATTTCCACATGGGTACCTGTCAGAGTTCCTACTTCCAGACAGGAAACATGACATGGGGAGAAAAAATATGTGCCACATTTAAGAAGACAAAAATAGAGTCAGTCAATTATGGTTCTGTGCTCATATGCATTTTTGATATCTGAAGCATTCTCTTGAGAGACCAATTACGCCTTTTCAAATTCATCACTTGTATTTGCAAAACCACATTCCCTTTCAACCTCTTTTGCACACTAGATAGAGTCATGTGGACGTTTTCCATGTCCGATCCACATTCCTTGAAGTGCTTCACAATTCTCTCTTATGACATCCTCTATGCTTCGCACAACTGGATGATTCTGTCTTGCACTTCCTTGAGCTTCCTCTTGAGCCAAGTTGTGTTTCCCTCTTGACCCTGTGATGTTGATTCCTCGAGGGTCATTTCTGCTAATTGTCGTCTCAACTCTCTATTCTCCTGGTACAACTCAGCAATGGTGAGTTGCACTTGCTTTAGTTGTTGCGACAGTTCACAAATATCCATGCCTTTAGTGTCTATCCTTCTCCATCTGCTACAGGTAACTCTTCGATAACTGACTTTGTGGGTGGCTCACTCAGGGCTTGGGACTCCCTAGTTTCTTTGTTCTTCCTTGGCCTGCCCCTTTTTCGGGGTATCGATTGTTGGGGGGATAAGGCTTCCAATGTACTTCCTTATTCTTCCTCTGTGCGGTGATATGTTACCTTTCCTGTGGGTAGATGTGAATCTCCCTTGGGGTCCCTCGCTACTCTGATTGCTAACACTTAGTCCTCTCTGGCTAACTACAATTTCTTTTGACAAGTCTTCAATTGTTATTTCTGATTTTTGTGACACACATGGGGTCGTGGATTCAACACATGATCCTGTTTGAGTAGGACATACTGGTTATTTTATTACTGGGTTGGACTGGACTAAAATTCCTCTTCTTCTTTTCATATATATGGTATCTCTATGATTCAGGCTAGTGCACAAGGTTCTCTTCTCTATGGATCACTATGCATCTCTCCTTTATCATCCCCAATATTTTTCCTCTTATACCTCCTTCCTCTTCGCATCTCTCTAAACTCATATTCTTCCTCTAGTATACCCTCTTCTTTCATCCTCAGTCCCTCCTTTCCTTTTTCATTGCTTCCTTCATTATCTTAGAAGATCCTTTTTTCATCCCTCGGTTCCCCTATGTGCACAAATCCCCTTAGCAATTGGATTCCATTATCATTATGTTCTTTTCACACAATATCATCTTTATCCATGTTCCTAATGATTTCAAGAACCTCCCGCACATACCTTTGAAAAATTCCCTTTCTGCGACATTGTATGATTGGATACAATCTATTGAAAACTCTTTAATATATCCTCCTAGTAGGCTATCCAACCAAAATTCAACTGCATGATTAGTTGGGTTACTTATATAATTCAGTTGTCTTACCAATTCAAGAGTCCAATTCCTTGGTGTTGTAGCCGTGTACCTTCCATTTTTATCCACTAATATTTCTATCCACTCATTCAGAATAAAAGGAAATTCACCAAAGAAAATTTCATACAAATATGTGTACACATACCTTTGCATCCATTGCTTGTCACTCATTTGAGGGTTTCCGTTTTCCTATCAAGCAAAGTCTTGTTCCTTACTTTCCAACCATTATGAGATCTCCTTCTTAGTCGGCATCCAAAAAATCCCCTCGGTCGCAAATTTCAAATCCCGACAACAGAACCATTTGTTGGCACTGCGTGTTGTTTGTAAGACCCTAGGTTCAATTTTTTTGTGGCCAAAAAAACCCACCAAACATCAACCCTTTTGGCATCACCTTCTTGTGCAGATGAAGTCTAACCCAAGGTATCTATTTGGACTACGAGAACTAGGATTCTGTAGTAGTAAGGGAATGGGAGGAAATCATCTAATTCATTCTTCCTTATTACTTATGTGCATGTAATTATGTTCTTATTCAATATTAACCTACTTAACGATTCAAATTCAAATTATCAATATCTTCCAAATTAATGCATAAACTCATTATTGTCACAGTCATGATCATTGCACAAATATTCAACACAAGATAAAACTAATCTACTATGCATACAAATAGAATATATTGTTCAAAAATATTCAACAGATTATCATTAGCATTCAATATATCATCAACAATATAATTATAAACAACATCACATCACAATAAATACACAATACACCAGAATTTACGTGGAAACCCAAATGGGAGAAAACCACAAATTTTTTTTCTTATATATCAAAAGAATACATTCATTGGAAAAACCAACTTCCTAATTCTCTAGATACAATTGGAAGGAGGCTCCAACCCCCCATTCTCAGGATGCAACCTGAAGGAAGCTACAACTCCCTAATTTCTCTGGCTCCAACTAGAAGGAGGCTACAACACCCTGAGTTCTCCGGCTCCAACCAAAAGGTGGTTACAACCACCTATCATTTCTCCATCCTTCCACCTTAAAATATCAGTGTATACCAATTTTCACTACCACAATCACTGCCTCTATCACTGCCACTACCACTGTCACTATCACTATCACTGTCACATCAACCTGTAGCCTGTCAACCTACCACTGTATCCAACTTGTGTGTTTGTACCATACCATGCATCAACTGTGTACCAACATCTAAAATACAACATGAATCAATCATAAATCATAAAATCAACCATGAATACAACCTATACCATATAACATAGCATCAATCATGTATAGACCTATACCATATCATGAATGAAGTATCTCAAAGAACCAATGCATGCCCTTCATGCATATGCCACCATACAATAAGAATATGCCTCATCCATGTACAATGAACTCAAAGATATGAACTATAAGAACCATGTTATATGTTGAACCACATATAATTGTTCTCCTCACTCAAACAAGAAACCAAGTTATACCATATCCAAGTACCAAACCAACCATACTAAGTATGCCTCAAGCATACACCATATCATGACCAAAAGTAACCATAAAAAAAACATACAACCATACCAATACCTATATAGCTGACCTGAAACTCTGATATGTTGACCTGTAGACTTCCTTCAGACTTCAGAGACCTGGCACCCACATTTACTCAATCATTTATGAGCCTTTTTACATATACGTGACTTGCTCTTCTACTACCTACATATATAAATGCTTATCTCCATTATATCCCATGTACATTCGTGCCCTTTTGAATTGTAACCCATATACTTCATAAAATAGTCTACACCTATAATTTAGGGAGAAAGGATGGGGAAAGGAAAGGGGTTCATAGCCTCCTTTCGGTTGGAGACATCAAACATAGGTAGTTGCATCTTCCTTCAGGTTGGATCTTGTAAACTAGGGGGTTGGAGCCTCTTTCCAGTTGTAGTCGAAGAATTCATGGATTTGTAGCTTCCTTTAGGTTGGAGCCTATAAATAGGGGGTTGGAGTCTCCTAGTTGGTGCTGGATAATTTGCAAGTTGGTGCTTCTTATGAATGTAATCTTTGATATATAAGAAAGCATTGAGTGGTTTTCTCCCATTTGGGTTTCCATGTAAAATATTGGTGTACTTTGTATCTGTGTATGATGTGATACATTGTTTATGAGTATATGTTTATGATATGGTAAATGCAATAATATATGGATGAAATCATTCATAAGTTAATATTCTGATTGAAAGTGGTATAAATTGTTGAATATCGATTCACACCACCCCCTCTCAGTATTCCAACACCATCCACATATAGATGGGAAGACAAAAGTAGTCAACAAGACTTTTTTGCATCTTTTGAGGGGTTACAATCAGAATCATACGAAGACTTGGGATGAAAATTTGATCTATATACAACATTCTTATAACAAAGAAATCTACACTTTTGCTGGTAAGTTACCTTTTAAAACTTTCTTTTGGTATTTTCCACCTTCACCTTGAGATTTTGTATATGGACAACAAGGAGGAGTGAGGGAGGACCTCATAGAAGATGCATTGAAATAATAAAAAATTGTTGAGAAGATCAAAAAGATCCATTTGCAAGTATAGGAGACACTCAAGAAGTTACAGGAAAAGTACAAGGCTAGAGATGACCAACACAAAATAGAGAAAAAATTTAGAGTGGGAAACAAAGTATGGTTACATATGAATAAGGAAAGACTATAAGGTCTTGGTAATAAGATCAATAATTTTTGGTATGTTCCTTTTGAGATATTAGAGAAGGTGGGAGATAACACTAGCTACAGACTCAATCTACCCCCATACATGCACATTTACTCAGTAGTGAATGTGGAGAATCTCAAACTCTATGATCCCTCCATCTTGCATCAAGAGGATGAGTTGGTAGAAGAAATATTTTTTTCAAAATTGGTCCAGAACTACAAGACAGGGGAAGCATTACCTTTGGCAGATTGGGTTGAAAGGACAACTTCTAGGCAAAGCAAAATGGTACACCAGGGAGAACATAGAGGAAACATTTCCTCACCTCATTCAATAAATATTTTGGGGACCAAAAGAATCTCTAAATAGGGATTTATGATCTGGATTAGACCACTATATTATTTTTCATCCATCTCACTAATTTTTGGGTGGACAAATTGGAGGAATCAACTTGTAGGGACATTTCAACGGTTGGTCCAAATTTGGAAATTTGGGTGCAAAAAATAGTCATAAATATTTTGGATCCATTTTGAGGCATAAAACAACCTTTATCAGTCCAAAATTTAATATGGAGGAATATTCTAAATTATACACGTCAATACATTTCCAACAGTGCATATCATTCATCAATCAGAGTTCGTATGAGAAAGTTATGCCTCTTGTAAGTTGACCTACCCTATTGATCACCATGGTGCGAGTGGTTTCCACGTCAGCCTCCATTACTAATTAGACATGTGGTTCTAGCCATGTAGTGGATTTTATAATAACATTCTATAAGGTCCAAAAACTTTATCGCAATTGAAGGTTGAGGAAGTCAAAAACCTAACCCTAGATGGCTATTAAACTATGTTAAAAAACATGCCACTATGAGGAGAAGGGGTTCCATTCTTTTTCATTGTATCTTGTTCCATAGTCATTAAAAACATCTTAGAGTGGTATTTTGTGAGCATAACAGAGGAGGAGATTTTTTGCAATAGCCATACAAGCCACAACTCAAAGAAAACTCCATAGAGAGTGCATATTTCTTTGTACTTGCATCATTTCTTTGCAACCTCACCTTCTAGTTAGGTTTTCTCCCTTATTAGGGTTCCCAAGTCATTTATTGTGTTTATTTATGGATGGTGTGAATGTATTTTACTATTCTCTAATTTTTCTTCATTTTATCTATTTTATCAGTAACTAACACTAGTACATATTGTAAAAAATTTGACGTTCTATTTGCGACGTTATGGACAAAATTGTCCATACTGTCGAAAAATAGAAGAAATTTAAAAAACAAAAATTCATATTTCCTGATAACGTCGCTCTTGCCACATTTATGTCTCTCTTGCCACGCTGACATCTCTCTTTCCATCTTGTTGTCTCTCTTGCCATGTTTGTGAATATTGTTGTCGCAATTGTGACATTGTGGAAACTAGGTTTTCCCCCTCCAATGGTCACCTTAGTATGTTGACCAAGTCAAAATACTAACGGTCAATTAGATTTTTATAACATCGGAGTTGTGATGTTATAAAATCTACAAATATGTTTCATTTTACGGATGTTGCGACAAGTTTTCTATAATAACGATGCTTCAAAAAGGGTTTGCGGGTCTTCTCGGTGAACAAAAAACAGGTATTTGTTTTAGTATAAGTCTATGGGGAAAATTTTCAAAAAATGTTAGAGCTGGGAAAAGAATTAAAGAGGGTGAAAAGGGTGACGCTAAATGTTATTGCCATTGCAAAAATTGTTGTACTAGATGTCCCAAAAGAGTTTTAATAGTAATAGATATAAAACATTGTAGAAAATATGGCCACATGGATGGGGGATCAAATGAATATCGTCCCATGGTATATACATTCATTATTTGTTTTAATATTTATTGTATTCTCAAACTTTTATATTGTTTTATACATGCATTATTTTTTCATGATTGTTTGTAATTATAAAGATAGATTTGCCCTCTAACTTTATGTAGAAAGCACCAAGTAGTAGCAAAAATGATGTTGTAGTACAAGATGAAGAACTTGAAGAAGATAATGAAGATCAGTTTAATGATCCCATGGAAGTATATGCCAATAATAACATAGTTCAAGATGATAAGACAAATCAAATGATTCAAGACTTATTCAGTCATCCAAATAAGTATCATGGGGACAATAGTGATGGTACTTATGATGAACCTTTGATTGAAAAGGAAAATAAATGACTTTATAAAGGGTCAAGAGAAAATCTTCTCTCCACTACATTGTTGTTGGTGAACTTGAAAGTTACGAATCATTTGTCTAACACTTGTATGGCATAGATCCTAAGGTATGTAATATGTTTCTTCACATCTACATAAAGGTTGACTATTCCCCATTTTTTTTAGTGTTAATTAATGTGTAAAATAAAAATGCAATATCTACAATCCCTATTGTTTACATTAACTATTTATTTTTTATGTTTTAGATTGTTATGTGAATTTTTGTTCCCCTCGTCAAATATTTTACCTTGCACATATCAAGATTTACATGCCATTATGAAAGACATTGTATTGGAGTATCAAAGTATAGATGCATGTCCTGATGATCATATTATATATTATGGACAACATGTGTCGAAAACAGAATTTCCAGTATGTGGTATCAATAGATATCGAACTGATCAAGTAACAAAAATGGTCCCTCGAAAGGTTCTCTAGTATATTCCCATAATTCCACGTTTGCAGCGATTGTTCATGTGCCAAATATAGCACAGTTTATGGATTACCATGCACGAAAGAGAATTGAAGACGGTGTTCTTCGAATGCCTGCAGATGGTTATGCATTTAAGGAAATTGCTGCAAAATGGACAGAATTTACAGATGAACCTCGTAATGTTAGGATTTCATTGGAAACGGACGGTGTTAATCCATTTGGGGAGCTTCGGTCTGTTTACTCAGTGTGGCCTATTTTTTTTATCAACAATAACATCCCTCCTTGGATGTCAATAAAGAGGGAGCACATAATGTTGACAATGATTATTCCAGGGATTTGTTTACATTAATTTTTTTGAATTTAAATTTTTCATTTTTCTCTTTTTTTGCATATCTTTTATTTATTTATTTACATATATATACATACTATGGTAGTAATTTCGTGTAATTTCAAACAATTAGGTAAGTACCAAGTTAAAGATATGAATGTGCATATCGAGCCTCTTATCGACGAGCTACTAAAGTTATGGGAGGTCATCACTATGTATGACATTTGTAAACCAATTGGGCAGAAGAGATTTCAATCTCGTGCAATACTTTTATGGACAATTCATGATGCCCCAGGACTAACACATTTTTGTGGTATGTAACATTCCATATTGCACGCTTGAATAGTATATAATTAATTGATTATATCATGCACGTTGTTTAAATAATCATTTTGTATATATATTAATAATTCACATTAATAAATCTCTTGGAGGTCTTCAAACAAAGGGTAAATTTGCATGTCCAGTTTGTGGTCCTGAGATGAAATATCGCCGGTCAAAAAGTTTAGGAAAGGAGGTGTTTGATGAGTATAGAAACTTCCTTTCTAAGAACCATAAGTATCGTACTACTGAAAAAGATCTTTTCAATGGGAAACAAGAAACTAGACTAAAACCACAAAGAATGACACCTCACCTATGGAAGTTGGCATATGACAGAATTAATCCTCGAGGTACGCATTTTGTTTATGTATCATAAATGGAATCATGTTTTGAAATTTTATTTTAATTATTCATTTTATTTTACCACATTTGATAAACAGTTTTCTGATTTTTTTTATGCTTCATCAATGTCGTCGTTGTGAAGGTAGTAATAATGGTCTTTCACGAGGAATGAAATGTTATCCCACTCAATTCATGAGGTTGCCTTACTATAAGGACCTAAAAATAGTTCATTTATTTGATACAATGCATATTAGGAAGAATGTGATAGAAACATTATGGCGAATCATAGATGGCAGGAGGGATAAAGAAAAAATTGTCANTCCTTTCTAAGAACCATAAGTATCGTACTACTGAAAAAGATCTTTTCAATGGGAAACAAGAAACTAGACTAAAACCACAAAGAATGACACCTCACCTATGGAAGTTGGCATATGACAGAATTAATCCTCGAGGTACGCATTTTGTTTATGTATCATAAATGGAATCATGTTTTGAAATTTTATTTTAATTATTCATTTTATTTTACCACATTTGATAAACAGTTTTCTGATTTTTTTTATGCTTCATCAATGTCGTCGTTGTGAAGGTAGTAATAATGGTCTTTCACGAGGAATGAAATGTTATCCCACTCAATTCATGAGGTTGCCTTACTATAAGGACCTAAAAATAGTTCATTTATTTGATACAATGCATATTAGGAAGAATGTGATAGAAACATTATGGCGAATCATAGATGGCAGGAGGGATAAAGAAAAAATTGTCAAAAATTGTAATGACATTTGGGAAGCCAATCATGCAATGCAAAGTGTGATTCGATCAAATAACGATGGAGACAAAAATAACCTTCCATGGTTATTAATAGAGAAACAAAGTAATGGTGTAAAAGAGGTCATTCAAAAAATTAAATTTCACACAGGTTTTTGTTCAAACATAAAGAATATCTTAACGAAGAAAGGTGAATTTGGTGGGGTAAAATCACATTATTGGCATACCTTAATTACGGTAATTAATCATTTTAGTATCCATATTTATATATTGGTTGTGTACATTTTTTGATATTTTTATTTTTTCATCTACATTTGAACAAGTAACGATTCATTTTTATTCTTACAGTATGTTCTACCTCTATCTCTCCCAAATGACTTTGAAAATAATGTCAAACAAGTTATATATGATCTTGGAAAATACATGAGGTAAGTAGTTGCAATATATATGTAAAAAAAAAAAAAAAAATGTTGTACTTGATGACATGTGTTTTAATTGTAATGTAATATGTATTTATATGTTTTGTTGAAACATGTTATTTTCTTGCATCATGATCCGTAGATGGTTGTCATTGAAACAAATCCATGAAGATGATATAAAGTATTGGAAGAAGCATGAGAAAGGCCAAGATTCAAGTTGTTACACTGCAAGAAAGTCCTTTTTATGTTTCAGAAAAGGCCAAGATTCAAGTTGTTGCAGAGTCAAATTTTGCATCAAAAGAGCTAAGGGGTTCATCTATAATCAATTGTTTACCATCAAGTATGTACTTCTTTATAGATGATATCCTTTTCCGTGACCACTTGGAAACTAGTGGATTGAAGCCTAAGAAAATTGAGATGATAGCAGGAAACATTTTAGGCAAGTCTAGAATTCGCCAAGAAGATTCAGAAAGGAAAATAATAGTAGTTGATGAGACAGGATGGAATATTGACTACAGTACAATGAGTGTTGCACATTTGGGTTACTATTTTTGATGTTCATGGTGGAGGGGTGGATCTTATATTTCCCATCATGAAAATGAGATAGCTCAAAAATCTATTGCTTATAATGACAACATTGTGCCTTACTAGATTCATAATGGCTTTGTAATAGTTGGTGCTGAGAATATGTCTGAATCTTTAGGAAACTATGTGAAGACTGTCTTTGGTTTTCAAAACCAAGCTGAGGAAGTCCTATAAGACCCAGAGACACTAGAAAACATTGTAAATCTTGCTGAAAGTTTTCTGTAATGAGATTCCATCTGATTTAAATGCAAAGGATTATGTAATGGAAACAACAACAATGATTTGCAGTATAAGCTAGGTATAGGCATAAATACCCCTCGGTTGATGTAGGTATATTAATCTTTATGAGATGTTGAGAATGCATGAGTAATCTCATTGTTGAGCTATTTAATCTCTCTCTTAACTCCTCAATGGGTTTTTCCTAGTGCTGAAGCAATCCCATCCAATCCTATATTGTAGGATAAATGAGCTAACTCTTTCTAGTATCCTTCTAGAAATACTCATTGTATATTTTTTTCTTCTTTGAGTAAAAAATTGACTTTCTCTATAATCTCTCACATATTTTTATTATCATGTGACTTCTCTATGTCCAACTTAGCTTGTAGGGTAGCCATCTTCTCCCCCAATTGTTGCCAAAGGTAGATAATATCCAAATGATTGATAGATGGGAAGTTAGGCAGAAAATATGGGATTTTTGAATCATGCTCGTTTATCTCACGCCACCTGTTATGAAAATGCAGTAAGCTTCATAAACTCGGTGTGACATTGGTTGCTTGTGTTCTATGTGGCAAGGATGAAATGATTGAACATGCTTTTTGGATATGTTGATCTGCCAAAATGTTTTGGACATGGTTCTAAGCTAAATTTAACTTCCTTTTCACTATCGTTATTTTGTGGAAATGTCCTCTTATGGGAGACATTTGGATGATTAGGAATAATTGTAACTCCTTGTGACATATAGTCCCACTGATTGCAATTGATTTTTTGTGGAATAGTCTGTGTAAATTCAGTTTTTAGTAGGACCCCTCCCATTTTGGCCTAGGATATTTAAGGAGCTTTAAGAATAAGTTGGCCTTGCTTGTGAGAATCAAAGTTAGTGTTTTCCATCAAGATGTTAAGTCACTTCATCTTGGTGTGCAGGCTCATATGTTTCTCTTTTTGGCTTTTTAAGGGAACGATTTTCCCAATAACCATGTTATTTGTCTGATGTAATTCTCTTTTCTCCATGATGTGATCATTAATCACCCATGCCCTGATTCTGAGAACCCATGTGACTATTACGCAGGAAGACAACAAAAGTACGCATATTTCCACTATATGTCCTTACAATTCAAATACTCGGGTTTATGCTGGAATTCAAAGGAAAAGTTCAATTTTCTTGTGGATATTTGAATTTAATTATGCTCTTCTACTATGTTTTTAGGTGAATGAAATTAGGCCCTAAAAAAAATGAACCCATGAAGTATTTTACATTACTTACAGCCACAATAAACAATTTCTCAAAAAAATATGAAGTTACAATTTCGTCGAAATAGTGTATCGTGCTTTCCTCTGAAGTTTGGATATCCAAACGTTGTGCCAAATATTCAAAAATTGTGCTATTGATAATTGATTATTACTTTGTCTTTATAATACCCTTGGGCCTCATATGAATACCCTCCAAACGCTATGCTTGTTGACAAAGAAACAATAAGCGATTTATAGCAGATGAGAGGGTGAAATCACTAACAAAAATCCCCTTATTCTTTGGAAATTGGGAAAATAGAAAAGCATAGCTGCCCATACCACAAAAATAGATTAGATTAAACCATAAACCATGATTTATACCCAATGTGAGGGCGAATTCGCTACCAGAAATTTCCGTATTTCTGAAAATGGGGAAAATGAAAGCTTGGAGCTCCAAAATGCTGGAGTGAAATACATGTTTTTTCTTCTCTCCCTCATAAAAATTCAGGCTAACCCTCCATACCATTTTTTTTTTTAATAAATTAGGGACGAAAAATAAAATTTTAAAAAAACCACTCCAATAAAAAAAAAATCACCCAATAAAAATTTGGAACCCCTTTAATTTCGCCCCTAAAATCACCCATGAAGGCAAAACAACAATTTTGGATTGAAAACTAGCAAAAATATTTTTTTCTTAATGAAATTTTCAATATGAGATGCATATATTGCACAATCCAAGTGTAGTAGGAATTTTTTGGGTTGTTTAATCTCATTGTTGAATTAACATCAAATATCAATAAAAAATGCATCACCAATGCAAATTGGAAAAGGAGAAAAACATTGAGATTTTATCTAGCATCGTTATATTTATTGAATCAATCATTTTCACTGACAATTTCATCTTATGTGGGAAATCATTAGGATTGAGTTTTGCTACATTGATTTGTATGAAATTGGTGTCAATAGTGAGCTTAATATCTATTATAAAAAAATAAGTAGAAATCACATCATGATAGTTTATCCAAGAAAGTTTTTATATTACATTCCCTCCCACTCCTTGTCGTGCCAAATATTTTTTGCTCCTCACACACACCTTTCTCTTACTCCTCTTAATCCTACGTTACCCCTACCTCATGTCCCAAAATCCACCTCCTTTACATCCCTCTTTACCCCTATTCCAACTATATAAAAATTCTTAGATACAATTTGTGAGTGAAAATGAGGTGGGACTCATGCCCATTCAAGGAGACTCACACCCATTCATGAACTCGCACGTATTAAAAGAAACTAATTTTATGCTCATTTCCATTAACAAGCAGAAATAGAGAGCTTGATCTTGTGGTTAGAGATATCTTGTGGAGGGCACAGGGAGAGAGCTCACTAGCTACAAGGTTAGAGAGAGCTTGTGGATGGCACCGAGAGAGAGCTCACAAGTTGTATGGTTAGAGAGAGCTTGGGGAGGGCACTGGGAGAGAGAGATTGTGCAGGACACCAGCCATGAGAGAGAGCTCGTGAGGAGAATGGTAAGTTTTTGAAAATACTTTATATTCTCATAAAATTCCTTGATCAGTGATGTCTTGATCTTGGAATTCATTTTGAATGTGGAGGATAATAGTGGCGTCCATGTTGACCATTACCAACTTCCGTAGCGATCCCATTTGATATTGAACCAGTGAAAAGGGCCCTTGAGTCTACGCCATCCAAATCTTATCCTCTTGAAGAAAAATTTATAACCCTAATATTATGACGGTTAAATTTATAACCCTAATATAAGAAATAACAAAGTTGTGGTTAAATTTCTTCAACGATTTATATTCAACTCCAAATAGATCAAACATTGCTAAAATTAATAAACTTGCATATTACTTCCCAACATTCATATTTTTTGTTCCTCACATACACCTTTCTCTTACTCCTCTTCATCCTATGTTACCCCTACCTCATGTCCCAAAATCCACCTCCTTTACATCCTTCTTTACCCCTATTCCAATTATATACAAATTCTTAGATACAAATCTTGAGTGAAAATGAGGTGGGACCTCTCATCTCCACTCAGCTCACTTGAATACCTCAATGGCACGTCAATTGCAGAAGAGAGTAGTCTAAAGAACTAGTGTGAAGAATCATAAGGGTATTGTTAAGGGAACAATGTATCCTGATAGTGTAGTGAAATATATCCATAGAAATACTTGGAAACATGTGGAAATCAACCCACATAAAAATCATGGAGACAATTAATAAGGAGAAAAGAAAGAAGTGGGGAGAAGAATGATGGTGGAGAGAACAAAAAGGGAGGTGGAAACTTTGTTGGTGATGAATCCAAAGTTGGAGGTGAAGACAAGAAGGCTCCAAGAACTCATTAATTTTTTGGTAAGATGATGCAGACCCCCTGCCCTCAGGTCGGGATCTACACAGGACCTTTCTAAATCTGCCCCTTGAGTCTAATTGACTCCTTGTTTTTCCCTCAGGGAATATCTCATACACTCACAGTGTATCCATGGGTCCTTATGAGTTGAGCCTACGTGAGAAAACACCAAACATCAACTCTTCTCTTCTGACCAACAATTAAATTGCATCTTTCGCCAAATTGGAACTTCGGATTTCATGATTTCATGATCCCTGTTGTTGTTCTCGGCTCTTCCACCTACTGAAACCCGAAATGATGAAACGTCGAAGTCTTTGGCCACGTCTTCCTCTGCTTCTGTATCACGTTTCTTGACTTCAGAAATTCTAGAACAGGGAAGCCCAATCTCTTGTCTCCTAAAGTGTCAAATAGTCAAATCCTGACACGTTCATCAATTTTTTGGCTCCTCAACGGGATATTCACCTTTTTGGGGTTTCAGACTTTGCAATTTCATGAATCCTGACGTGAGGTTTCCTAACTCTCCAACCCCCAAAACCCGGAACAGTCAATGGATTCTGACTCCGAATATTGATGAAGACTCGTCACCTATCCTATCAGTTGTCCTTGGTCTCTGACATGGATTCCTGCCACCTATCACCTTTCCCAGCTTTCAAAACTTGAATCAGTCTTCGACTATCATTCCCCTATCACTTCGAAACCCCAAATTCTAAAGCGATGCCTTCTATGGAATCAACGACTGATAGCCTTCCTTGAGATCCAATGGCTCATGTTATTTTGGGCTTCCGGGTACCGGGAGTTCAAAACTCTCGATCCCAAAACACTTGTCACCACAAATCCCGAATTCCTGAATTCCAAAACACCGAAATGTCGAAATGTGCCTTCATAGATATTTCACATTTCGCAACTTCGGGATTTCTGATGTGAAGTGTCCTGAATCCTTGTCAACGGGCATGCCGAAACCCTGATCCCTGAAATGCCGAAATGCCACTTCAAGGATTTTTCGGGTTTCACAACTCCGGGTTTTTCAACACAAAGGCACCTGGCTCCTTGTCATCAGGACTTCCGATATTCAGAATCCCGAATTACCTAATTCCTGAAATTCACATCAAGTTTTGTCGCAGCTCACGACTTTAGGATTTCTGCTCTACTATGCCCCAACTCCTTGTCATCAGGACCCCCGAAAAGTCGAACTTCGAAATTCCGAAAAGCTGAAAATTCTTCTCCTCGCCTTCACACATGATAATCCAGTTCATGTGTTGGGAGGTCGAGCGACCAAGGGTTTCGTCCACACTTTGTACATACAACCCCCGAAATGTTGAAAGGATATCAACAGTCCAATAGTCGTGATCAATGGTCCACATTGGATCCTACCTCTTGAAGGATGGATTCGTCCAACGCTTAACTTCCCTGCAGCTCTCCTGGATCCTACGGTCCTCACTATTTCTTGAATTCTCCATAGAGAAATTCGATCGTTCGATTCTTCCCTCAAGAATATCTATGGAATGAGCCAATGTTCCTTCACCAGAACTTAACCATCTGCATCTATATTCTACTTCCTGCCTTCCTTCGAACACTTCAAAGGTGCTACCTCTTCTGAGATTTCTCTGGTAAATTCAAGCCTCGAAAAAGGGCCTCTTCTCACACTTCTTGCTGCAGACCTTCAAATACTTATATGTATTTGAACTCTCGACTCTGCACACTTTCTGCAACAATAGTCTTTCTCCCTTCCACCTTAGTTAATAACTTCTAAGGACTCGGCTAGCCTACGCACGCCTTGCACAACTCCTGTGCTTCACTTGCACTTCTACTGGAATGAGAACAACAGTATCCCTCCTAAGCTTTCAGAGGTAAACTTTGAACCTTTTTCAATGCACTCCTTGCAGACGTTTCACTACACTCATTGCAAGAAATTCTCTCTCAGGAAGAGAAACAATTGAAACTCATTCTCTTTCTTCTCTCAGACTTCAAACATTTAATATGAAATCATACATTCAACACAGTATTAAATCAAATGTATAATAGAGAGAATAAAATAGCTATTAACATACCATTCAGAATGTATACACAAAAAACATCATAACACCATGAGTCTGATTCAAAGCTTCATATATTAATTCAAAGCTTTTGTACATGGGTTCTTCTCTACAACTCTTTGCTACATATTTCTTCTTATGCTACTCTATGCTAATGTTACAATGATCTAATGATACCATGATCTAAAGATGAGGGTGTCTATATCTGTTTTCCCTCCTATGCTCTAAAACTGTCTAATCCATAATTCAAACCTACCTACTTTCATTAACTGGGCTTAAATGCCTTTTACATTGACAGATGAGAGCGAATCGCCAATGATCTGTTTAGAGCATTCATATATAAATGTAAGTATGCTTCTATCTATTACATTAATTTTCTCTTCTTCATTTTTCAAAAACATTTCCAAAACATGTAAAATGTGTGTTGCAACTTCCAGTTGTCTTTTGCCTTCAAGCTCGCCTATCTAGCTGCTTGCAATGCTCCTGCATCATACTCCCTTGCCTGAAAATTTTCATGAACTCTTGTTTAAGTTCTCTTGCACAGTCTGTCCATGCTTCTGAATTTCTTCTTCATCCTCCCAACTGGCATCTTCAACTGGATGTCCATTCCATTTGACCAAGTATTCAAAATACTCTTTCCTCCTAGTCTTCCTGTTGGCCCTCTTATCAATTATACTTTCCATCTGTGGATTTTCTGCTATAGGCATTTGTTTGATCCACTAAACTTTTGTCTGTTCATTCTCTACCCCTTCTTCTTCATCTTTGTAAGGGTACAAATTTTAGATGTTGAATATCAGTGAAATTCCAATCCCATCGGGTAATTCAATCTCATATGCATTTGCCCCAAATTTCTTTATGACCTTGCATGGTCCAATATTCTTCATTTTCAGTTTGTTATATGTTCCCCTTGGGAACCTCTCCTTCCTCAGATGTGCAAGAATCATATCACCAAATTCAAATTGAAGTTCTCACCTGTGTTGATCTACTCTGCGCTTTTACTTTTGACTTGAATTCTACAATCGTTCCTTAACTCGGTTGTGAAGCTCCTTCATTGCTTCTACAAAGTCCTTTGCACTAGCACTTTTGAATTCAGTTTGTTCCATATCTTTTAATTCAAAAACTCCCCTTGGTTGCATTCCATATATAATTTGGAATGGACTCTACCCTGTTCTTCTATTGATCGAATCATTATAAGCAAATTCTACCTGTGGTAGAATGTGATCCCATTGACTGTGGTGTTCAGTCACTAGGCTCCTTAGTAAATCTCCAAAGATTTTGTTTACAACTTATGTCTGCCCATCCGTCTGAGGATGATAATCTGAGCTAAAAGAAAAACTTGTCCTCAGATTCTTCCATAAAGTCCTCCATAAATTTCCTACAAACTTGGTATCTCGATCTGAAACTATACTCCTTGGCAAGCCGTGAAGTCTGATGACTTCTTTGAAAAACAGGTTCGCAATATGAGTTGTGTCCCTGGTTTTTTGGCATGGTATGAAATGTGCCATCTTTGAAAATATTTCTACCACCACAAAGATTGAATCACATCTTCTTTGTGTCCTTGGCAGTCCCAATATGAATTCCATGCACACTGCATCCCATGGCCTCTCAGGTATGGGTAATGGCTGTTATAACCTTGTGTTCTGACTTTTTCCCTTTGTGTGCTGACAAATCCTACATATGTCCACAAATTTCTTAACATCTTTCCTCATCCCTGGCCAAAAATATGTGACAAAAATGTCTGGTCAACCCTCCACTATGTTTTTATTTCAACATATTCTCCCTCATGGAGTGTTTTGGAATACATAATTGATTGCCCCTGAATATTAGTCTATCCTGGATCATATATTTGGTCCATTTGCTTCTTTCCCTGAGAATTGGATTGTCAGATGCCTCATACGCTTCTTTAAAATCTGGGTCATCCTTGTACCTTTCTTTGAGGTTATCAAAACCCAACATTTTGACTCTAAATTCCTGCATAAGCAAACATTTCTTGCTCAAAGCATCAACAACTTTGTTAGCAGTTCCAAAAATATGTTTAATTACAAAAGTAAAATTCTACATGTATTCAACCCATTTAGCATGCTTTTGGTTCAACGTTTCTTGTTGAGTCACGAAATGCAAAGCGTTATTATCTTTGTACAAAACAAACTCCTTAGGAACCAAATAATGTCTCCATTTCTTCAGTGCTTGTATGACAACACAGAATTCTTTGTCATATGTTGAGTATTTAATCTTCGCTTCATTCAATTTCTCATTGAAGTATGCGACCAGCCTGTCATCCTGGCTCAAGACCACTCCAATTGCAAACCCACTTGCATCACACCTAGCCTGGAACATCTTGTTAAAGTCTGGCAAAACCAAAATTGGTTGCTTCGTGATATTTTTCTTCAGTAGATTGAAACTATTCTCTACTTCCTCTGTCCAATGAAAAGATTTGTGTATTTTCTTCACCATATCCATCATTGGTGCACTAATTCCACTGAAGTTTCGAATGAATTTCCTGTGGAAATTAGATAAACCATGGAAGCGTTGAACTTCAAACACACTTTTCGGTGATGGCCAATTCTTAATTGCATCTACCTTATCCGGATCCATTTTCAGCTCATCTCCCGAGATAACAAAACCCAAAAAAATGAGTTTTGTCCTCATAAATGTTGATTTCTTCACATTAATCAACAATTTCTCTTGTTGTAATCTCCTCATCAATGTAGCTAAATGCTTCAAGTGTTTTGCTTCCGTCTTACTGAAAATCAGTATATCATCAAGATATACAGTGACGAATTTCCAGATGAACTCCTTCAGGACTTCATTCATCAATCTCATGAAAGTACTGGGCACATTTGTTAAGCCAAATGGCATAACAAGCCATTCATACAACCCCTCATTCATTTTGAATGTTCTCTTCCATTCGTCACCTTCTCTCATACGAATTTGATGATATCCTCTTTTCAAATCCATCTTTGAAAAAAAAAAATCTCCACTCAAGCAATCCATCAAATCGTCCATCCTTGGCAATGGAAATCTATATCTGATGGTAATCTTATTGATTTCCCTTGATTCTGTACACATCCTCTAGCCTCCATCTTTCTTTGGGCTGAGAAATGTTGGAACAACACATGGACTCAAGCTCTCTCTAACCAACCCTTTGTCCATTAAATCCTAGACCTGTCCCTTGACTTCTTCATTTTCCTGTGGCGTCAACCTATACGCTTATTTGTTCGGTAAACTAGCTCCAGGTATAAGATCAATGTGATGGCTTATAATCCTGATCAGTGGAAATGAACAAGGTAGTTTGTCCACTACTATATCAACAAACTCCTCCAGCAACTTCTAGATTTCCTCTGGTAAATCATCCATCCTTGTACTGGTCGAAACAATTCTAGGCTTCCTGGCCACAATAAATTGTGTGTCTTCCTTCTTTTTAACCTCCTTAAGAAGTTCCTTCCCACTCATCAGAAGTACAGTGTTGCTCACCTCTGTTTTTACTTCTTTATCCTTAATCGGAAGAAACATGTGTGTCCTCCCATTCTTCTCCAGGGTGTATGTGTTCTTTCTCCCATCATGAATCATGTTTCTGTCATATTGTCATGGTCTACCCAGCAATAGATGAAAAACATCCATGGGAATGACATCACATAATATTTCATCCTTATATCCTCCTATTTTAAATTCAACTAAACATTGTTTAGTGAAATTTACCTGATTTCCTTTTTGTAGCCATGAAACTCTGTATGGGCTTGGATGTATGATAGTCTCCAGCTCCAGCTTTTCTACCATCTCTTTAGAAACGAGATTATCTATGCTACCACTGTCCATGATGAATTTGCATACCCTATCTTTGGTCTTGCAAGCAGTTCGAAAAAGTCTGTTCCTTTGGGTTGGGTTCTCTGCCTCCTTCTCTAGCGTTAAGAGAAATTTCCTCATCATTAAAGATCTTCCACCCTCAGCATATTCTTCCTCAACATTATTTCCTTGTGCTTTGGCAATGTGAGTTTCACTACCTTCTTTCTTCCTATCTGGACGCTCATAAGATTTATGTCTGAATTTTCCATAGGTAAAACATTTCACTTCACTACCTCTGCCTGTTCCTCTTCCTCTGGTACTAGGAAAAGTATTTCTATCAGCATATTGTCCTCTATGTGAGCTTTCCCCTCTCTTGGTTTGGGTTTGAGGTTTCTTCCCCTCTTCTTTAGATTTATGAGTTCTGTCTTGGGCAATTGTTTTGCCTCTGGCTTGACTTCTGCCTCGGCCTCTTTGGCCTTGCTTTTGGCTTAGCTTCTCCTCAGCTTTCAGATCCATCTGATAAGCATCCTCTACATTCCAAAGGGTCATCATGCTCATCTCGTCCTTAATGTCATATCGCAGACCATTCATGTACCTGGCAACCTTTTCATCATCGCTTTCTCGATGACCTTCTCTGATGTTTATCTTGTAGAACTCTTCAGTGTATTCTTTCATTGACATCATCTTATGTCTCAAATTATGCATTCTCTGAAACAGAGTAATTTGATAATCCTTGGGTATGAATTTAGCTTTCATGTTTGCAACCATTCTATCCCAACTCTTGATTTTATGCTTGCCTTTGCAGCGTCTATCAGCCTGCAGTTCATTCCACCAAAATGTTGCATGCCCTTTAAGTCTTGTGACAGTGTGCTTGACCTTCTTGTCTTCCTTGACATCCTCATAGTCAAAGTACTTATCCAGAGCCCTAATCCAGTCTAGAATCTCTTCAACGTCTAGGTTTCCTTCATATACTAGAATGTCCATTTTTTCTCTGGAACCTATCCTTGTAACAACCTTGAATAGGTGGTCATTCGCAGCATCTTCGACTACAACTGCTTCTACTTCATGTTAAGCTTCATTTTCACTTTCATCCTTGTTGATATCTCCAACATCGACTGTGCACCTCTGTGCTATATCCATGGCATCAAGCCTGGCATGTAGTTCACGCACTTGTCTTTCCACTGCTGGATCAGGCATTGGCCTATCTCTTCTTCTCGGCGGCATGGCTGTAAAATTTCTCTTTTCTCTGCTACAAAAAGCAAAGAACTTTTTCTATGCTCTGATACCACTTGACGCGGACCCCCTGCCCTCAGGTCAGGATCTGCACAGGATCTTTCTAAATCTGCCCCTTGAGTCTAATTGACTCCTTGTTTTTCCCTCGGGGAATATCTCATACACTCATGGTGTATCCACAGATCCTTATGAGTTGAGCCTGCATGAGAAAACACTAGACATCAACTCTTATCTTCTGAATAACAATGAAATTGCATCTTTCGCCAAATCGTAACTTCGAGTTTCGTGATTTTGCGATCCCTGTTGTCGAGGTTCCCGGCTCTTCCACCTGCCGAAACCCGAAATGTCGAAATTCCAAAGTCTTTGGAAACATCCAACTCTGCTTATGTATCGCGTTTCATGACTTCAAGAATTCTAGAATAGGGAACCCTGATCTCTTGTCTCCTAAAGTGTTGAATTGCTGAATCCTGTCACGTTCATCAATTTTTGGGCTCCTCAATGGGATTTTCGCCTTTTCAGGGTTTCGTACTTCGAGATTTCGTGAATCCTGATGTGAGGTTACCTGAATCTCCAACCCCCGAACCCCAAAACAGTCAACGGAGTCTGAATCTGAATATTGATGAAGACTCGCCACCTTTCCTCTCAGTTGTCCTCGATCTCTGACTTGGATTCCTGCCACCTGTCACCTTTCCCGTGTTTCGAAACTTGAATTACTCTTTGACTGTCATTCCCCTATCACTTCGAAACCCTGAATTTCGAAGCAATTCCTTCTATGGAATCAACAGCTGATAGCCTTTCTTGAGATCCAACGACTCACGTTATTTCAGGCTTCCAGGTACTGGGAGTTCAAAACTCTCGATCCCAAAACACTTGTCACCACAAATCCCGAATTCCCGAATTATGAAACACCAAAATGCCAAAACATGCCTTCACAGATATTTTGCGTTTCGCAACTTCAGGATTTCTGACGTGAAGTGTCCAGAATCCTTGTCAACAGGCATGCCGAAACCCCGATCCCCGAAATGCCAAAATGCCACTTCAAGGATTTTCTAGGTTTTGCAACTCTAGGTTTTTCAATACAAAGGCCCCTGGCTCCTTATCATCAGGACTTTCGGTATTCTGAATCCCGAATTACCTAAATCTTGAAATTCACATCAAGTTCTGTCACATCTCATGACTTCAAGATTTCTATGCTACTATGCCCTGACTCCTTTTCATTAGGACCCCTGAAATGCCAAACTCTGAAATTCTAAAACGCTGAAAATTCTGCTCCTCGCCTTCACTTACGATAATCCAGTTCGTTCTTAGGGAGGTCAAGCGACCAAGGGTTTCGTCCACACTTTGGACATACAACCCCCGAAATGTTGAAAGGATCTCGACGGTAAAACAGTCGCAATCAACAGTCCACATTGGATCCTGCCTCTGAAAGGATGTATTCGTCCAATGCTTAACTTCCCTGCAACTCTACTAGATCCTATGGTCCTCATTATTTCGTGAATTCTCCACAGAGAAATTTGACCGTTCGATTCTTCCCTCAAGAATCTCTATGCAACGAGCCAATGTTCCTTCTCCAGAGCTGAACCATCTTCACGAAGATTCCACTTCCTTCCTTCCTTCGAACACTTTAAAGGCGCTATCTCTTTTGAGCTTTCTCTGGTAAATTCAAATATTGAAAAAGGGTCTCTACTCGCACTCCTTGCGACAAACCTTCAAATACTTCTGTGTATTTAAATTCTCAACTCTGTGCACCTTCTGCAACAACATTCTTTCTCCCTTCCACCGTAGTTAATAATTTCTAAGGACCCATCTAGCCTACACACACCTTGCACGGCTCCTGTGCTTCACTTGCACTTCTGTTGGAATGATAACAACGGTATCCCTCCTAAGATTTCAGAGGTAAACTCTGAACCTTTTTCAACACACTCCTTGCGGACGTTTCACTGCACTCCTTGCAAGAAATTCTCTCTTAGGAAGAGAAACAATTGAAACTCATTCTCTTTCTTCTCTCAGACTTTGAACATTTAATATGAAATCATAAATTCAACACAGTATTAAATCAAATGTATAATAGAGAGAATAAAACAACTATTAGCATACATTCAGCATGTATACATAGAAAACATCATAACACCATGAGTTTGATTCAAAGCTTCATATATTAATTCAAAGCTTATGTACATGGGTTCTTCTCTACAACTCTCTGCTATAGCTTTCTTCTTCTATTGCTCTATGCTAATTTTACAATGATCTAATGATAACATGATCTAAAGATGAGGGTGTCTATATCCATTTTCCCTCCTACACTCTAAAATTGTCTAATCCATAATTCAAACCTACCTACTTTCATTAACTGGGCTTAAATGCCTTTTACATTGATAGATGAGAGCGAATCGCTCACGATCTGTTTACAACAGTCAAATATAAATGTAAGTACGCTTCTAGCTATTACATTGATTTTTTCTTCTTCGTTTTTCAAAAATATTTCCAAAATGTGTAAAATGTGTGTTGCACTTTCTAGTTGTCTTCTACCTTCATGCTCGCTTGGTTGGCCGCTTGCGATGCTCCTGCATCATACTCCCTTGCTTGAAAATTTTCATGAACTCCTGTTCATGAGCTCTTGCACAGTCTGTCCATGCTTCTGAATTTCTGCTTCATCCTCCCAACTGGTATCTTCAACTGGATGTCCCTTCCATTTGACAAAGTATTCAAAATACTCTTTCCTCCTGGTCTTCCTGTTGACCCTCTTATCAATTATACTTTCCATTTGTGGATTTTCAGCTACAAGAATTTGCTTGGTCCACTAAACTTCTGTCTGTTCATTCTCTGCCACTGCTTCTTCATCTTTGTAAGGGTACAAATCTGAGATGTTGAATATTGGTGAAATTTCGATCCCATCGAGTAATTCAATCTTGTATGCGTTTGCCCCAAATTTCTTTATGGCCTTGCATCGTCCAAACTTCTTCATTTTCAGTTTGTTATATGTTCCCCTTGGGAACCTCTCCTTCCTCAGATGTGCAAGAATCATATCACCAACTTCAAATTGAAGTTCTCGTCTGTGTTGATCTTCTCTGTGCTTGTACTCTTGACTCGAATTCTGCAATCGTTCCTTAACTCGGTTGTGAAGCTCCTTCATTTCTTCTATAAATTCCTTTGCACTAGCACTTCTGAATTCAGTTTGTTCCATATCTTTTAATTCAGAAACACCCCTTGGATGCATTCCATATACAATTTGGAATGGACTATGCCCTGTGCTTCTATTGATCGAATCATTATAAGTAAATTCCGTCTGTGGCAGAATGTGACCCCACTGACCGTGGTGTTCAGTCACTAGGCTCCTCGGTAAATCTCCCAAGCTTTTGTTTACAAATTCTATCTACCCATCCATCTGAGGATGATAAGTTGAGCTAAAATACAAACTTGTCCCTAGATTCTTCCATAAAGTCCTCCAGAAATGTCCTACGAACTTGGTATCTCGATCTGAAACTATACTCCTTGGCAAGCCATGAAGTCTGATGACTTCTTTGAAAAACAGGTTCGCAATATGAGTTGCGTCCCTGGTTTTCTGGCATGGTATGAAATGTGCCATATTTGAAAATATGTCTACCACCACAAAGATTGAATCACATCCTCTTTGCGTCCTTGGCAGTCCCAATATGAAATCCATGCTCACTTCATTCCACGGCCTCTCAGGTATGGGTAATGGCTGGTATAACCATGTGGTTTGCCTTTTCCCCTTTGCATGCTGACAAATCCTACATATGTCCACAAAATTCTTAACATTTGTCCTCATCCCTGGAAAAAAATATGTTCCATTCAACTTTGAGAACAATTTTTCATGACCGAAATGTGCGACCAACCCTCCACTGTGTTTTTCTTTCAACAGATTTTCCCTCATGGAGCATTTTTGAATACATAACTGATTGCCCCTGAATAATAATCCATCCTGGATCATATATTTGTTCCATTGGCTTCTGTCCCTGAGAATTGGATTCTCAGATGCCTCATACGCTTCTTTAAAATCTGGGTCATCCCTGTACATTTCTTTGAGGTTATCAAAACCCAAATTTTCGACTCTAAATTCCTGCATAAGCAAACATTTCTTGCTCAAAGCATCAACAACTTTGTTAGCAGTTCCAGAAATATGTTTAATTACAAAAGTAAAATTTTGCATGTATTCAACCCATTTAGCATGCTTTTGGTTCAACTTTTCCTGTTGAGTCATGAATTGCAAAGCGTGATTATCGTTGTACAAAACAAACTCCTTAGGAACCAAATAATGTCTCCATTTCTTCAGCGCTTGTATGACAACATAGAATTCTTTGTCATATCTTGAGTATTTAATCTTTGCTTCATTCAATTTCTAACTGAAGTATGTGATCGACCTATCATCCTGGCTCAAGACCACTCCAATTGCAAACCCACTTGCATCACACCTGACCTGGAACGTCTTGTTAAAGTCTGGAAAAACCAGAATTGGTTGCTCCGTGATCTTTTTCTTCAATAGATTGAAACTCTTCTCTGCTTCCTTTGTCCAATGAAAATATTTGTGTCTTTTCTTCACCGTATCCATCATTGGTGCACCAATTCCACTAAAGTTTCGGATGAATTTCCTATAGAAACTAGATAAACCATGGAAGATTTGAACATCAAACACACTTTTTGGTGATGGCCAATTCTTAATCGCCTCTACCTTATCCGGATCCATTTTCAGCTCATTTGCAGAGATAACAAAACCCAAATAAATGATTTATGTCCTCATAAATGTTGATTTCTTCACATTAATCAACAATTTCTCTTGCTGTAATCTCCTCATCACTATAGCTAAATGCTTCAAGTGTTCTACTTCCGTCTTGCTAAAAATCAGTATATCGTCAAGATATACAATGACGAATTTCCCGATGAACTCCTTTACGATTTCATTCATCAATCTCATGAAAGTACTAGGTGCACTTGTTAATACAAATGGCATAACAAGCCATTCATACATCCCATCATTCATTTTGAATGTTGTCCTACATTCATCACCTTCTCTCATACGAATTTGATGATATCCACTTTTCAAATCCATCTTTGAAAAAAACTTTGTTCCACTCAAGAAATCCATCAAATCGTCCATCCTTGGCAATGGAAATTTGTATCTGATGGTAATCTTATTGATTTCCCTTGATTCTGTACACATCCTCCAACCTCCATCTTTCTTTGGGCTGAGCACTGTTGGAACAGCACATGGACTCAAGCTCTCTCTAACCAACCCTTTGTCCATTAAATCCTAGACCTGTCTCTTGACTTCTTCATTTTCCTGCGGTGTCAACCTGTACGCTTCTTTGTTCGGTAAACTGGCTCCAGGTATAATATCAATGTGATGTCTTATACTCCTAATCGGTGGCAACGTACAAGGTAGTTCGTCCACTACTATATCAGCAAACTCCTCCAGCAACTTCTGGATTTCCTCTGGTAAATCATCCATCCTTGTACTGGTCAAAACAATTCTAGTCTTCCTGACCATAATAAATTGTGCGTCTTCCTTATTTTTAACCTCCTTAAGAAGTTCCTTCCCACTCATGAGAATTACAGTGTTTCTCACCTCTGTTTTTAGTTCTTTATCCTTAATCGGCAGCAACATGTGTGTCCTCCCATTCTTCTCCAGGGTGTATGTGTTCTTTCTCCCATCATGAATCACGTTTCTGTCATATTGCCATGGTCTACCCAGCAATAGATGACAAACATCCATGGGAATGACATCACATAATATTTCATCCTTATATCCTCCTATTTTAAATTCAACTAAACATTGTTTNTATCCTCCTATTTTAAATTCAACTAAACATTGTTTAGTGACATTTACCTGATGTCATTTTTGTAGCCACGAAACTCTGTATGGGCTTGGATGTACAATAGTCTCCAGCTCCGGCTTTTCTACTGTCTCTGTAGAAATGAGATTATCTGTGCTACCACTGTCCACAATGACTTTGCATACCCTGTCTTTTGTCTTGCAAGCAGTCCGAAAAAGTCTGTTCCTTTGGGGTGGGTTCTCTATCTCCTTCTCTGGCGTTAAGAGAACTTTCCTTGTCATTAAAGATCTTTCGCCCTAAACAGCTTCTGCCTCAACATTTCGTCCTTGTGCTTCGGCAATGTGAGTTTCACCACCTTCTTTATTCCTATATGGACACTCATAAGATTTATTTCTGAATTTTCCACAGGTAAAACATTTCACTTCACCACCTCTGCCTCTTCCTCTTCCTCTGGTATGAGGAAAAGTATTTTTATCAGCATATTGTCCTCTCTGTGAGCTTCCCCCTATCTCAGTTTGGGTTTGAGGTTTCTTCCCCTCTTCTTTAGATTTCTGAGTTATGTCTTGGGCAATTGTTTTGCCTCTGGCTTGACTTCTGCCTCAGCCTCTTTGACCTCATTTTCGGTTCAGCTTTTCTTTAGCTTTCAGTGCCATCTAATAAGCATCCTCTACATTCTGAAGGGTCATCATGCTCATCTCATCCTGAATGTCATATCGTAGACCATTCATGTACCTGGCAACCTTTTCATCATCGCATTTCCGATGACCTTCTCTGATGTTTATCTTGTAGAACTCTTTAGTGTATTCTTTCACTGACATCAACTTCTGTCTCAAATTCTACATTCTCCCAAACAGAGTAATTTGATAATCCTTGGGTATGAATTTGGCTTTCATCTTCGTAACCATTCTATCCCAACTCTTGATTTTCTGCTTGCCTTTGTAGCGTCTGTCAGCTTGTAGTTCATCCCACCATAATGTTGCATGCCCTTTAAGTGTTGTGATAGCATGCTTGACCTTCTTGTTTTCCTTGACATCCTCATAGTCAAAGTACTTATCCAAAGCTCTAATCCAATCTAGAAGCTCTTCAACATCCAGGTTTCCTTCATATACTAGAATGTCCATTTTTTCTCTGGCACCTATCCTTGTAACAGCCCTGAATAGGCGTTCATCTGTAGAATCTTCGGTTGCAACTGCTTATCCTTCATGTTCAACTTCATTTTCACTTTCATCCTCATTTATATATCTAGCATCGACTGTGCGCCTCTGTGCTATCTCCATGGCATCAAGCCTAGCACGTAGTTCGTGCATTTCTCTTTCCACTGTTGGATCAGGCATTGGCCTGTCTCTTCTTCTTGATGGCATGGCTGTAAAATTTCTCTTTTATCTGCTACAGAAAGCAAAGAAATTTTTCTATTCTCTGATACCACTTGACGTAGACACCCTGTCCTCAGGCCGGGATCCACACAGGATCTTTCTAAATCTGCCCCTTGAGTCTAATTGACTCCTTGTTTTACCCTCGGAGAATATCTCATACACTCACGGTGTATCCACATGTCCTTATGAGTTGAGCCTGCGTAAGAAAACACTAGACATCGAATCTTATCTTCTGACCAACAATGAAATTGCATCTTTTGCCAAATCGAAACTTCAAGTTTCATGATTTCACGATCCCTGTTGTCGAGGTTTTCGGCTCTTCCACCTGCCGAAACCTAAAATGCCGAAACACCGAAGTCTTTGGCCACGTCCTCCTCTGCTTCTGTATCACGTTTCGTGACTTTGGGAATTATAGAATAGGGAACCTTAATCTCTTGTCTCCTAAAGTGTCGAATTTCCGAATCCCACCACGTTCATCAATTGTTTGGCTCCTCAATGGGTTTTCCACCTTTTTGGGGTCTCGAACTTCATGATTTCATGAATCCTGACATGAGGTTTCTTGACTCTCCAACCCCTGAACCCTAAAACAGTCAACGAAGTCTAACTCCAACTATTGAAGAAGGCTCACCACCTATCCTCTCAGCTATCCTCGGTCTCTGACGTGGATTCCTACCACCTGTCACCTTTCTCGACTTTCAGAACTTGAATTAGTCTTCGATTGTCATTCCCCTATCACTTCGAAACCCTGAATTTCGAAGCGATGCCTTCTATGGAATCAACAGTTGATAGCCTTCCTTGAGATCCAATGAATCATGTTATTTTAGGCTTCCAGGTACCGGGAGTTCGAAACTCTCAATCCCAAAACACTTGTCACCACAAATCCAGAATTCTCGAATTCCCGAATTCCGAAACACTGAAATGCCGAAACATGCCTTCAAAGATATTTCGTGTTTCACAACTTTGGGATTTATAATGTGAAGTGTCCCGAATCTTTGTCAACGGGCATGTCGAAACCCTGATCTCCGAAATGCCGAAATTCCACTTCAAGGATTTCCCGAGTTTCACAACTCCAAGTTTTTCAATACAAAGGCCCCTGGCTTATTGTCATCAGGACTTCTGGTATTCCGAATCCTGAATTACCTAAATCCAGAAATTCACATCAAGTTCTGTCGCAGCCCACAACTTCAGGATTTCTTCTCTACTATGCCCCGACTCCTTATCGTTAGGACCCCCGAAATGCCAAACTCTGAAATTCCAAAAAAAAATCTGCTCCTCGCCTTCACACACAATAATCTAGTTTGCGCTTCTAGAGGTCGAGCGACCAAGGTTTTCATCCACACTTTGGACTTACAACACCTAAAATGGTGAAAGGATCTTGACGGTCCAACAGTTGCGATCAATGGTCCACATTGGATCCTACCTCTCGAAGGATGGATTTTTCCAATGCTTAACTTCCTTGCAGCTCTCCTGGATCCTACGGTCCTCGTTATTTCATGAATTCTCCATAGAGAAATTTGACCATTCGATTCTTCCCTCAAGAATCTCTATGGAATGAGCCAATGTTCCTTCACCGGAGCTTAACCATTTGAACAAAGAGTCCACTTCCTACCTTAAATCGAACACTTCAAAGGCGCTACCTCTTCTAAGCTTTCTCTAGTAAATTCAAGCCTTGAAAAAGGGCCTCTTCTTGCACTCCTTGCGGAAAACCTTCAAATACTTCTGCGTATTTGAACTCTCGACTCTGTGCACCATATACAATAGAAGTCTTTCTCCCTTCCACCTTAGTTAATAACTTCTAAGGACTCAGCTAGCCTGTGCACACCTTGCACGGCTCCTGTGCTTCAGTTGCACTTCTGTTGGAATAAGAACAACGGTATCCCTCCTGAGCTTTCAGAGGTAAACTTTGAACCTTTGTCAACGCACTCCTTATAGACGTTTCACTGCACTCCTTGCAGGAAATTCTCTCTTAGGAAGAGAAACAATTGAAACTCATTCTCTTTCTTCTCTCAGAATTCAAACATTTAATATGAAATCATACATTCAACACAGTATTAAATCAAATGTATAACAGAGAGAATAAAACAACTATCAACACACCATTTAGCATGTATACACAGAAAACATCATAACACCATGAGTCTGATTCAAAGCTTCATATATTAATTCAAAGCTTTTGTACATGGGTTCCTCTCTACAACTCTCTGCTACATCTTTCTTCTTCTGCTGCTATATGCTAATGTTACAACGATCTAATAATACCATGATCTAAAGATGAGGGTGTCTATATCTGTTTTCCCTCCTATGCTCCAAAAGTGTCTAATCCATAATTCAAACCTACCTACTTTCATTAACTGGGCTTAAATGCCTTTTACATTGACAGATGAGAGAGAATTGCTCACGATCTGTTTACAACAATCAGATATAAATGTAGGTACGCTTCTAGCTATTACATTAATTTTCTCTTCTTCATTTTTCAAAAACATTTCCAAAACGTGTAAAATGTGTGTTGCACTTTTCAGCTGTCTTCTGCCTTCATGCTCGCTTGGCTCGCTGCTTGCGATGCTCCTACATCATAAGAATTCTTAGGCATGACTATTACTATCATCGATCCATATTAACCCTAGAATTGTCAAGCATTGAGAGTTGTATATGCTACAACTCTTCCCACAGGCCCATGGGCAGAGTTTCCTTTCGTGTGGGAAAATTTTCCTATCTATGTGCCTAAATGACCACCATATAAGATGATAGTGCCTCTCTAATGAGTGTGATGAATCTTGATGTGTCACACTCATTAGAGAGGCACAATCCTCTTATATGATGATCACTTAGGCACATAGAAATGAAAGTGGGAAGAATTTCCTTTGTATGTGCCGAAATTTCCATGGTATAACATGATTGTGCCTCTCAAATGAGTGTGAGACATCTAGATGTATCACACTCATTAGAGAGGAACAATCATCTTATACGGTGGTCATTTTGGCACATTGAAAGGAAAGTTTGCCCAAAGACATGTGGATAGAGTTGTAGCATCTACAACTCTGCTCATAGGCTTGTGGAAAAAGTTGTATATGCTACAACTCTACCCACAAGACTGTGGGAAGAGTTTCCATGTGGGAATATTTGTAGACAATACAAATATACCCTCAGGCCTATGTGGCATAGTTTTTAAAAGGGATACCAAATAACATGCTCCATAATTGGGAATTATTCAATTTTGAGTGACATCCAATACATCAGGTGGCTCAATGGAGAGATTGAGCCAATGTTTGAGATAATGGTGGAACAAGATCTAACAACTCCTCCACATATCCCTACCACATATAACATAAAATAAATCCCTCCTTCCAGTATCACAATTTGGCATGGAAGAAACCCAAGAAGCAACTAATATAGGAAGTGATGATACTAATGTACAAGACCTCCTATACTAGTTGGAGAAAGCAAGGGAAGTGATCCTTGGATGCATAACCAATGCAAAGTCAAGGAGGGAAGTAGAAAGTAGAGGTAGACAAATTTATTTAATGTGGCATGAAAAAATTAATTATGACCAACAATTTAAGTCTCAATTTCTCAAAATGAAACACATGGATACCATACAACAACTAGAAAATAAGAACTTAACCCTAATAACAAAGATGGAGGGAGTAAGTGCAAGTTTGAAAAAAATGTCATTTTAAAGAGATCTATCACTAGAGTAGATAACGTTATGGAGGAGATGCTTTCTTATAGACCCCCATCAACAAACACCAACAACGAGGAATAAACCTTGTTGGCGATGGAAGTCACTCCTGGATTGCTAGCAGGAGCAGAGCTCGACGCCCATCAGTTTTATGTCACGGTTGTTCATAGATGGGTGATTGAATGGAGGGAAACTCAAAACAATAGCGTTCCAAATCTGAAATCAGGCCAGGTATGCATGAGCAAGTGAGGTCTTTCGTAAATTTCAGACAGTGAGCTGTAGTAAAGGGTGAACAGACGGAAGACTTGTACAAGAGAAAAGCGGAGGTCTATTATAAACAACGGGTTTCTAATAGATTGAGGAAGAAGACATCCAAACGCAATATCATCTTACATTCGGACGCAAAGCTATAAAATGCAATAATGTAACAATAAATATTTTATCACAACATAACTGCAATAATTCACGTGACTCGGTCAATCATGAACTCTCTTAGCAAAAGATGAAAATTAGACGGAGTAAGAAGAACTGTCTGTCATAAAACAAGAAATCTCATATACAGATGCATAAGCTGAAAGCTAGAATAGCTGCTAAAAAATTATAGTAGGGAGCTCTGTTCAACCATCGATGCTTACAAAATGGCAAAAATGCCTACATATACTCTTCCCTTCCTTTCGTCCAACAGAGGCGTCTCAGAACTTGCAATGGGTGTCGTCTCCTCAATCAAATCTGTCCTTTGTTCCCCTGTCATACACCTCTTTAATTCAGCATGGCTCATGCCAGGGGGTAGCTGAGCCCTTTGAATGTTGAATTGGCGTGTGCAGGTTCCTATGGTGAGTTGAAGACTCTGCATGACCTTCCTGAAGAGAACCGATACAGGGGACCTTCCCGGGTAGACTTTCGGCCAGGACCTCCATACTCTGCAATAAATGAGTGATGTGAGTTTTGAGCCATCCTCTCTTTTCTTCATTACTCTCCAGCAAGTACTGGGATTTAACCCACATTGAATCGGCATATAGAACCTCACCATGCCTTCCTTCTACGATTTCGCTTGACGTTTGGGGGCCCGAGTGGCCAAATGTCAAACATAAACACCCTTCCCCTAGGCCTCCTTCTTGATGACTAGGCGCCAAAACCATGGGCCCGATTCTGGGCGCCATCGGGAATTCGGGGTTCAGGGTTTCAAAATGTAAGAAATGAGGGGTGCCTGCTCCTCGAAACTCCGATACCCGATACGTCGACAGGCTGCCATCTGTCCCGGTTGGATCGGACGGTCCAGATTTGTTTCGAGCCGCTGGCGCTGTCCTTCGTGCTAAACCCCAAGCAACCTAACGGCCCCAAAAACCCGATGATCGTCGATCTGCTTTTATGGATGGATCTTGGCCGTCGACAGAAAAAACTTCGCCCGCTCGCTTGACTTACTACTGAAAAACGGGATTCTCCTATGCAATGCTCGGGTGCTTATCGTGCAACTGTAGACCTGGATACGCCTAATCCCGAGACAAGAAATATTGCTAACATTAGGCTCCATGGGGGATAGAGTCGTCCCTACGATGCTCTAAGAACTCCTTCCGCAACTTCAGTGCCTTGCTATTGGGCTATGGAGTCACCTATTAAGCCGAAAACATGTAAAAAGAAAATACACAAAGGTAAAAAGGACAATATTTACAAACAGAGGAGCCGCCTAAGGCTCAAATAAAACATTTTTTCATAAAATGACCATTCACTGGGCTGTTGAAAAGATCTTCACCCTCCAGATCCTCCAACCCGTATGTGTTGTTGGAGAAAATCTCAGATATTTTGAAGGGGCCGATCCAGAGGGCGTCGAACTTGTTGTGTTTTCCTTTATCCTGTCTGGGTGCACCCCACTTAAATACCAAATCCCCGATCTTGAACTCCCTTTTCTTGAATTTTTTGTCGAAAGCCTACTGATGACTATAAGTTGCGTCCCTCACTTGTTCTCTAATCTGCTGCACTTCCACTATCTGATGAATTCTTCTGATCATATGATATGGTTCTCCCTCGTAGTCTTGAAAGAACTTCGCCACAGGTAAGGCGAACTGAGTAGGGAAAACCACCTCTGCTCCGTAGACTAGTTGAAACGGTGAAGTGCCTAGAGACTTCTTCGTTGTGACACGATCGGCCCACAGAAAAAACTTCAACTTTGAATCCCAGGCTCTTTTGTTATCCTCTAACAATCTTTTGATGATCTTTATAAGGCTTTTGTTTGAGGATTCCGCTAAACCATTGCCTTGGGGGTAGTAGGGGGTGGAATGAATTAGTGAGATCTAGAACTACTCGCAGAACTTAATTAGAGGTTCAGATCTGAAAGAAGCAGCATTATCGGTGATGATTCTATTGGGACAACCAAATCAGGCTATGATATCCTCCAGGAAGCTGATAATTACTTTGTGTGATGCACTTCTGGTGGGGACAGCTTCTATCCACTTGGTGAAATAGTTTGTTGCAATCAGGATCCATCTATGCTGACCACTTGAGGGAGGATGAATTTCTCCGATGAAGTCCAACCCCCACTGCTAAAAAGGTGCCGAAGCTACTATGGGTTTCAATGGCAGCGATTTGAGCTGTTGCTTTCCTGAGAACTTTTGACATTTGGTGCAAGCTCTGATCTCCCTGCAAACATCAGGGAATAAAGTGGGCCAGTAATACCCATCTCAGAGTATCTTGTGGGCTGTGGTATTCCAGAAATGATGACCTCTGCAAAGGCCACTATGAAAATCAAAAGTAACCTTCCAGGCCTCCTGCGGGTCCAGGCATCTCAGAAATACCCTTAGAGGGTCTTTCTAGTACAAGGCTTGGTCAATGAGGCAATACCTGACTGCCTTGAGCTTAAGAGCCCTCGCTTTACTTTTTCCCATTCCATCGGGGGGCTTCAACTCCTGCAGGAAATACAGAATGTCACGATACCAGACACATTCTGCTAGCGATAAGTCGTCTTGAGAGCATTGGCTGGGTGATTCAGTTTGTTGAGATCCTAGGCGAGTATTGATGAAACTAACTCCCAAGGCTTCACAGTTGGATTCAGCCAGTAGCTTAACTAAACCTTGCCCCTTAACCAACTTGGTGGGTTTTATTTCTAAGTCAAATTCCAGAATTTTTGCGATCCATCGGCCTCTTTTCCCATCTATGTCGGGCTGCACAAGGATGTCCTTCATGAAAGCTAAAGGAACATATGCTATTACTTTTGAATGCAAGACATAGAATCTGAAAGCTTTAAGTGCTTTCACTAAAGCATAGGCCTGCTTCTCCATGATTTCATACCTTCTCTCTGCGTCTCTTAATGCTCTGTTGAAGAAGGCGATGGGCTGCTCACGCCCTTCCTCATTTTTTTGCAATAAGACCGCCGCCACTATATCAAAAGAAGCAAAGGAGAAAATTAGGAACTCTTTGGAATAGTCGAGACTGATAAGCATAGGTGCCTCAGTCAATGCCTTCTTTATTTGGTCAAAATAGGCCCTGGGCTCAGTGGTCCATTTCACTTCATTCCCCTTCCTGAGCATGGCCGTGATATGCTTCACTAGCTCGGAAAAATTCAAGACAAACCTCCTTAGAAAAATAATTTTCCCCAAAAAGGCCTGAACCTCCTTTTTAGACCTGGGAAGTGACAAGGCTTGAATTGCCTCCACCCTGATAGTATCAATTCTTACTCCCTCTATCAATACTATATGTCCCAATAACTTCCCTTCCTGCATAGCAAAAAGGGACTTCTTGGGATTCAGGGAAAGACCAAACCTCCGGCACTTCGAGAAAACTCTCCTTAAGTGGCAGCAGTGCTCCTTATCAGACCTGGAGAAGACCATGATGTCATCTAGGTAGATCACTACAAACTGGTCTTTTTCTCTAATGAAGGCTATATCCATGGCTCATTGAAATGTTGCTCCTGCATTCATTAGCCCAAATGGCATTTTGGCATACATGAATGTGCCCCAAGGAGTGGTGAAGGTTGTTTTCTCCCTGTCCTCAGGCATGACCGATATCTGGTTATAGCCGGAAAACCCATCGATCATGGATATCCTGGAGGCACCAATTACCTTCTGCAGTATGTGCTCCATCTTAGGTAGGGGGTAATTGTCTTTCTTTGAGCTTCTGTTGAGATTCCTAAAATCAACACAGAGTCTAATCTCTCCACTCTTCTTCCTAACTGGGACCAAATTGCCCATCCATTCAGAATATCTCAAGGGGACAATAATTTGGGCATCTAACAATTTCTTCACTTCTTTCTCCATGACAGGTAGCAACATGGGATTTATCTGTCTCAGCTTCTGTCTCAATGGTTTAGCCTCCTCCTTTAGTGGGATATTGTGCTCAATGACAGATGTGTCATACGTCTTGAGGTCTTCATATGTCCATGCAAACACATCGATGAACTCTCTGAGAAACTCCGTGTACTCAACCTTCTGTTCTCTGGTCAAACTACTTGATAATTTGACAAACTTGGGCTCCTCTGGTGTGCCAATGTTGCATTCGGTTGTCTCGGCATCTTGATTTGAGACCCTTCCCTTTACCGGCACATCAGTCCCATCGAACAATATTTCTAAAGGGACAAGTCCTCTCATAATGTGATTGCTGGGGAGCTGAATGATCTGATGATTAGCGATTTTATTTACAAACTCCTCAGGGCAAGGGTTACCTTCTAGGTCGGGATCCTGGTCAATATGCAAAGCCGAAAATTCATCCACTGATTGGAGAAACCTTTCAAGTTCAGAATCATCCTCAAACACCTTCCAATGCTTGACATTGTTCGGCACCGAGGGCCTATATCTTATATCAACATCATTTTTTACCATAGGCGGCAGAGGAAATTTGAGCAAACTAGCTAAAACAGCTAAAGAATCGGCCAAAGTATTTTCTCCCCTCAGAATGAAAGAAATGTTAAAAGCCAAGAATAAATTATCAATAAGGTCCCATACTTCATTCCGATAATTTATAAGTCGGGGATTATGGGCACGATAAGCATTCCTTACCTGCTGAATAATCAACTCAGCATCTCTAAATATTGATATTTCTTCAATTCCCATTTCCTTTGTGGCCCTCATACCCACAACAAGGGATTCATACTTTGCCATGTTGTTGGTGGCTTCGAATTCCAGCTTGTATGATAGGGACACGACTTCCTGATAGGGTGATATGAAAACCACTCCAGTGCCAGTGCCTTCGCTAGAAGAAGCTCCGTCAAAAACCATCTTCCACACAGGGGAGCTTTGAGGGGAAATTGGATGATCAGGGCTAGGAAGTTTTCTGATTAGTAAAGAGCTTTCAAGGGCGTCGGTAAGCTACAACAAACTAGACCCCAAGTCGGTGTCAAGTGCAAAGATGGGGTGATTGGTAGGGTCTGCTTCATCACTGACAATATAGGCTAGCTAGGCTTCTATGTATAATCTCCTTTGTTCCCCTCCAAAGACCGGAATGGTGGCGTATGTGAGATCCATCTGTAGTGTCCCTCCCAGTTTTTTGATCCACGATCTAGACAACAACATACCAAATTTGGGGGGGACGTCGGCTACCACAATATCCATGACCACACTTTTCATGGGTAGTTGAAATAGGGAAACCACTAGGTCTTTGATGACTCCTAGGCACTGCACTCTCCTTGAATCGAAAGAATATAAATCATGATAATTTCTTGTCACCTCCAGTCCCAATTCTTCCATAACTATTTTTGGCATAAGGTTATGGGAAGCCCCTGAATCCATGAGGCAGTTATGAAGTACTATATCATGTATGTTCAGGGATGTGTAGAAGGGGGGGGATGAGTCATCTCTGTCTTCTACCATGGGGCCTAAGATGACGGCTGGCTTCTCATCTTGAAGGTTCACCGAATCATAGGGGGGCTGAGGGTGCTCAGATTGTAGCAGCTTGGAGAGGGATCTTTTAAAATCTTCGTTTTTAACTAGCTCTGAGAGGGGGACGGGGATCCTGATCTTTTGAATTTCATGCTCAAAACTGAAGGAGGGGATAGGTTTAGGAGCTTCCCTTACCTCGGTGACAGGTTCTTTGACTACTAGCAAAGCACTCTAATCTCTTTTATCTTTAGTAGCGGCTGTTGCAGATCTAGTAGGTTTTTCTGCTATGAGAGGCTGGTCTAGGTTGTCAAAGTCTCCTTCTTTCCTTCTCAATCTAAGATTATATCTGTTAGAAGTGTAACCGGCCCTTTTCTCTTTCCCCAACTCATGAATTTGAATGTTCATCAGGGATTTTTCATATGCAGACTCAGTCAAATGGGGAAAAGGAGGAGTGTCTTCAAAAAAGTGAATCTCAGGGCCAAACTCGTCTATCTCCTCTCTTTCCTCCTGATCAACTAGGTTATTTTGGAGGGGGGTTTGAACCCTTTGATATTCTCTTTTTTTTCCCCTTTGTTCCCTCAGGAAAACCTGAGGTATATTGTTAGTAGGTCGTCTGAACCCTCTATTATCAGTGTTCTGTGGATTTCTGTACATGGGCTTCCCCTCTAATTCCCACCTCTCCATCTTGGCAGCAAGCAATTTTAGTGTTATAGTTGTCTCATCTGTCTGATGGGGTAGGGGAGAGGAACTGGATGAGGATGCTTCAGGCCTGCTCTTGGACGTATTTCTATCACCTGCGTTCCTGAGTCGGTTGACAGCCAATATGTTAGATTCTACCTCCACAGCCGCATCCTACATGTGGGCCAGCGTAGCAGCCCTTCTCTCCCTTAGCAGTAAACAGAAGTCAGGATCAAAAGTGCTGGAGTAAGTGATCTTTGCAGAGGCTTCGGAGGGCTTTATCTCAGCAGGGATTCTGTTGTACATTTTATTAAATCTCTTGGAGAAGTCGGAGACAGACTCTCCTTCCTTTCTCTTCAACGACCCAAAATCTGTCATGTAGTACATGAAATCCTTTTTATCTCCCCATTGTCTCATAAAGGTACTATCTAAAGCTATGATTCCATCAATAGATCTAGGAGGCAGGGCCTTGAACCATTTTGAAGCCTCTCCTTGGAGACTATGGACAAAAATTCTCATCCATACGGCTGGGTGCATGATAACATTATCATCCATGAAAGTATAAAAGGTTGTTAGGTGTTCTTCAACAGTTATGTCCCCCTCGCCTATAAACCTGGGCAACTGCTTTAGGTATCCTTCTGGTGGGAGGGCATTGAGAAGTTGTGGTAGTAAAAGAGGAGCATACCTAGCGACTATGATGGCCTCCATTGTGGTCATAGGGGGATTTTCTCCGGCCATATGGATATTATGTAAAGGGGAACTCGGAGGAGAAGGAACTCGAAACGTGGATACTAGGGATGAGTTCTTAATGGGAGTGGGAAACAAGAGAGGATTTAAGGAGAAAGCTAATGAGCTCAAATCAGCGGGTGCTCCCCCTTATGTAGGAGTGAGGAAATCTTCTATGGTCGTGGGTCTCTGCCAAGGTACAACTTCAGAGGAGAGGGGAGTGACAAGGATTTCTCCCTCCAATCCCAGACCAGGAGGGGAAACCTCAGCAGGAACACTCCCAAAATTCAGGAAACGGGAAACTTCTGAAGAAGGTCTATTAAGAAACTGAGGAGGAGAAAATGGAGTTCTTACAAAAGGAGATGGCAGATTACCTATTTTGGCGGTGGAAGATTCTTCCTCAGAGGCCTTTCCTTTTCTGAGAACCACCTATGGATCAGTTTCAGGTGTAGCTAGGGACAGCTGTGGATGAGACCGTGTGTGTCTGCCTCTGAACGCCACAATTAATAGAGAATGTTATCCCCAGCGGAGTCATCACAATGGAGTCGCCAGGTGCACAACAGCAATCTTGATCATTTTGATATCTGATGCACCTTCAGAATCAGTTAATCGTTGTCGTTCAATCCCGGTGAAAATATTCAACTTCGTCCTCGACAACGGCGCCAGAAATGTTGGCGACAAAAGTCACTCCTGGATTTCTAGCAGGAGCAGAGCCCGATGCCCATCAGTTTTATGTCATGGTTGTTCATAGATGGGTGATCGAATGGAGGGAAACTCAAAACAATAGTGTTCCAACTCTGAAACCAGGCCAGGTATGCATAAGCAAGTGAGGTCTTGCGTAAATTTCAGACAGTGAGCTATAGTAAAGGGTGAACAGACGGAAGACTTGTACAAGAGAAAAGTGGAGGTCTATTATAAACAACGGGTTTCTAACAGAATGAGGAAGAAGACATCCAAACGCAATATCATCCTACATTCAGACGCAAAGCCAAAAAATGCAATAATGTAACAATAAATCTTTTATCACAACATAACTGCAATAATTTGCGCGACTCAGTCAATCACGAACTCTCTTAGCATAAGATGAAAATTAGACGGAGTAAGAAGAACTGTCTGTCATAAAACAAGAAATCTCATATACAGATGCATAAGCTGAAAGCTAGAATAGTTGCTAAAACATTATAGTAGGGAGCTTTGCTCAACCATCGATGCTTACAAAATGGAAAAAATGCCTACATATACTCTTCCCTTCCTTTCGCCCAGGAGAGGCGTCTCAGAACTTGCAATGGGTGTCGTCTCCCCAATCAAATCTGTCCTTTGTTCCCCTGTCATACACCTCTTTAATTTAGCATGGCTCATGCCAGGGGGTAGCAGAGCCCTTTGAATGTTGAATTGGTGTGTGCAGGTTCCTCTGGTGAGTTGAAGACTCGACGTGACCTTCCTGAAGAGAATCGGTACAGGGGACCTTCCCAGGTAAACTTTCGGCCGGGACCTCCATACTCTGCAATAAATGAGTGATGTGAGTTTTGAGCCATCCTCTCTTTTCTTCATTAATCTCCAGCAGGTACTGGGATTTAACCCACGTTGAATTGGCATCTAGAACCTCACAGTGCCTTCCTTCTGCGATTTAGCTCAACGTTTGGGGGCCCGAGTGGCCAAATGTCAAACATAAACGCCCTTCCCCTAGGCCTCCTTCTTGATGACCAGGCGCCAAAACCATGGGCCCGATTTTGGGCGCCATCGGGAATTCGGGGTTTGAGGTTTTAAAATGTAAGAAACGAGGGGTGCCTACTCCTCGAAACTCCGATACCTGATACGCCGACGGGCTGCCATCTGTCCCGATTGGATCGAACGGTCCAGATTTGTTTTGAACCATTGGCATTGTCCTTCGTGCTAAGCCCCGGGCAACTTAATGTCCCAAAAAACCCGATGACCGTCGATCTTCTTTTATGGATGGATCTCGGCCGCCGACGGCAAAAAATTTGCCCGCTCGCTTGACTTACTGCTGAAAAATGGGATTCTCCTATGCAACACTCGGGTGCTTCTCGTGCAACTGCAGACCTGGATACGCCTAATCCTGAGACAAGAAATATCGCTAACAAACCCAATAAGTAGACAAAGAAACTCTTGCATTCAGACCATTGCCACATGATGCAAACATGAACTGACACATGGGATGGGATAGACAACAATTGTTGCACACATGCGGTTTGTGCAAATTGGTTGGTAGTTTAGAAGTAAAAATCACCGTGGATATGACCATAATAACGAAACACCTTTGACATAATAAAATTTATAATGATTGATCCAAGTGAAATTCAATTAAAAATTGGAAATTATAGAAGAAGGGTTAGACAAAAATAATATGTGTGGCCCTTTATTGAAATCAATGAAGTGTGTATGGAAATCAACGAAGGGTGTATGGGGATAAATATGATCTCTTTTGAACTTGTTCATTATTGTTGAATCCCTTTTAATACTTACCTAAACAAGGAGACTTGTGCCCATTCATGAACTCGTGCCCATTCAAAGAAACTGCTTTTATGCTTGCGCCCATTCACAAGTAGAGATAGAGAGCTCAAGCTCACGGTTAGAGATAGATCGTGGAGGGCACAGGGAGAGAGATCACTAGCTGCAAGGTTAGAGAGAGCTCGTGGAGGGCATTGAGAGAGATCTCACAAGTTGTAGGGTTAGAGAGATCTCACTGTGGGCACCGACCAGGAGAGAAAGCTCACGAAGAGAACGGTAAGTTGTTGAAAATACTTCTTTGTATTCTCATAAAATTACTTAGGGTGATCAGTGATGTCTTGAGCTTGGAATTCATTGTGAATTTGGAGGATAATAGTGGCGTCCATGTTGACCATTCCCAACTTCCGTAGAGCTCCCATTTGATCTTGGACCAGTGAAAAGGGCCCTTGATTCTATGCCATCTAAAGCTTATCCTCTTGAAGAAAAATTTATATCCCTAATATTATGATGGTTAAATTTATAACCACAAGGGAGGATTCCCTGGTGACCTCAAGGGATTGAATAACAAGGTTGATAGCCAATCCTATTGCCTCCTATCTTAATCACCTACTAGTTGGTCTAGGTCTAGGATTTGTAAGGTTATTGTTGTAATTGCAGCATAATCCCAATTCCTTCAAGCAAATCCATCTCCCAAGTTCATTTCCACAAAAATCTTAGCCATCGAGGTCAGGCCTAGGAAGCATGTTTTCTCATCAATATCAAACATTGATCAAACTAGGAGGTCTTCCATCAAACTATCTGACACATGCCTCCAAATGCGCAAACAATTTGCCACTCCAATATTTGTAACATGGAATGGCATGAGAGGTCCATGTGCAAGAAGAATATTCCCAAACTGCCTATGCCATTTTGACCAATGCCTTGAGAGTTGTAAGATTGCATCGAGAGTTGTGAAGGAACTCAAGTGTTGTGAAGATACCTTGGGATTTGTGAAGATAGGAATCAATAAAAACTCTCGTATTTGTTACTTAACAATGTACTTTACTCTTAATTGCTCACTCCCTTTTGACATGTATAGGCCACCTTTACCTTTCTACCATTTCTTCTCCTTGAGTTCATATTTCCGACAAGGGTAGTATTTTCGTTGAGTTAAAGTTCCACCTTTCTTGTTCATTTTTTTCAGAAATACCATGATTTGGGTTGTCTTTAAATTATCCAAAAACTCTTAGGGTAAAGTTACATGAGAAAAATTCCCAACATAATAGGATACTAGAAAGCGTAACACTATGGTAATCATTATGAGCTCACTGTGATACTAATAGGATACTAGTAATGAACTAGTGTTACATATTGATTGACTGGTTGTTTTTGTCATTAATGGTTTTATAGGACGTACAATAAAATAGGTATTTGTCAGATATATCTTCACTGAGTGAGGGAAGTTCAGGTAGAATAGAGGAAAGTGAGACATCTAGTAGGTCTAACAAGCGGAGATCAACTAGAGGTGAGAAAATCAGAAGAAAATTTCATAAACACATGGAATTTTTTCTTGTGAAAGGGGGATCATGTTATTATGATCATGAGAGCATAGACGACATTGAGGTGCCCTTGAGGTACAAACATATAGTGAAACAGTGGGTACCCAGGGATCTTCCTGAAATAAACACTGAATTTTGTTTAAACGAAAGGATATACTGGATTGCTCCATCGCCATTACATGGTTTGGGGATATTTTCCATGGATGTCATAAAGGTCTGTTATGATGGATTAACTGAATTGATGGAGTACGTTGGACCCTGTTATATCTACAAAGATTGGATACGAATATTCCAATATACAAAAAGTATGCGAAGATATGGCTTGGATGCAAATTATATACAACTAAAAAACAATGATCAAAATAAAATATAAACTATCTACATTGATGGAATACCAAAAGCAATGGGGAATATTGCAGGGTTTATAAACAATACATGACCCGCAACCACAAATAAGTGACCCAATTGCGTATTTGACGGGCATGAAGGAAACCGTGTATTTGTATGTGAAATAAATCAATAGCTGCAGGAGAAGAGATAATGATTGATTACAATTTGAATCGAATAGATACATATGTTGCTATTATGGGGGCGGTACATATACTAATTTACCCAACTTGTAAGTAATGACTCTCATATTTTACAATTTTCATTATGTTCTATTTTTTTTATCAACATTTGAATTTCCCATAAATTTGAATTTATTTCTCATGATAATGATCATGGTTCTAATTGTATTGTAATGTAGCAGGATGATCATGGTAAATCAATAGCGGTCTCAGAATAGGTAAATGAACAAGAATTTTTGAATTGCATTTAATGTGCATTTTATTTCTATGGCTATCAATTATTTTATTTGTTTACATAACTGAATTATCATTTATTTTTTCGAATATGTAGTCGGTGGGACATGATGTCGATGATGATTCGCTCACTGAAAGGGATTTGTATGAATTCCCCAGCCATATGATTTTAATAAGGAAAAATATAAATAAAGGAAACAAGGAACTAGCTCACTTGTTATATATTCTAGATCAAACTCCTAAGATTGAAGAAAGGATCAGAGAAGTTATGACAAGGCTTAATACATATAAGGTAATAACCATAATTTCAAGTTGTTTTATTTTTATGTCATAACATCAATTATGAAAGCTTGATTTTTAATTTTTACATTATCTAAATGAAAAAATGTTTTCTTTCTTATATAGAGATTTTTGGATCCTGTTGACACCGACATGCATGGTATTGGTAGTAGTGGTGCTACACAGGCGCCACAGGGTCCCAATGCAAGCCCTCGTATAGCTTCCAGGACACAGTTATTCAGATCTCCACCTTCCACACCATTAGGTGGGATCCATGACATGCCCACTGAGGAAGTGGCCACACAGGTAGGATTTGGAGGTGGTGACGGAGATGAGGCTGATGATTTGACAAAATATATGGTTGTTTTTCCTAAAGCAAGACTTGTGACCAGAACAGGGACCCTTAAGAGAACCTTTATGGTCAACGAGGAAGGGCTTCCATTAAAGCTGGTTAAAGTCCCAGGTAATTTTTAAAAAAAATAAAATTTCATGTTCTCTATGTAGACAAATATAAATCATCTAAATTATTATTTTTAGATTAATAATCATATAATGATTTTACATGTAGGGAACAAGGATTTTTACAAGTCCTTGGAGAATAAGGATTTGCTGATTTTTGGGCCCACCATACAGGAGAGGTGGAATTCCCATAATTCCAACCTCAAAAAAGAATTGATGGATTATCTAGAAAGCCTTTTTTGTGTAGATACTTTTAATAAGACCTTGGCCACCACTGCAGCTAACCAATATTTAAAATATACGCGAGAAACATATAGGAAGCACTTGAAACAAAATGATAGGTACGAGCGTCCTCTGTTGATTTCAGAGAGTGAGTGGAAGGCCCTCATTGAGGGTGCAGAAGAGAAGAAATTGACAGATGAAGGAAAAACACCCTCTGGTCCCAGAAGGTAAATTACAATTTCAATTGAATACCTTCAATTTTTTTTAGATGTAAATAAAATTGTGGCATATATTAACACACTTTAAACTTTTGATGATAGGTTGATTGACACGTCAAAGGACACAAAAGCAAGGCTTACCAAATGTGGCCAGCACAGGCTAGGCCAGGGAAACTACTTGAAGTTGTAGTCATGAATTGTAAGTACCTAAACATCTTATTTGTATCACCTTAAAACTTTTAGGTAATTCCAGTGAATAACATAAAAAATGCATACTCTTATGCAATGCATGGTGATGAGTTTGGTACAGAAACCGCAGAGGAAGATCTCAAGCTTGGTTACAAGTACGGCTATAAAGCGGTAGTTGAACACCGAAAAAGCTTGGGGCAGATACCAAGAAACACTTTGCAGGATAATGTAAATAAAATTCAATCCACATTAACCTTTATTATTAAAAGAATACAGTCATGTTGGATATTATTAATATTTACAACTTTATTTTAATCAGGGGAGTAGCACTGTCAATGAATGCACTAGTACTATTGGAGAGCAATGCGTTGATAGCAGTTTGCACCCAAAAGATGTTTTTGATCCCATTCAGTCCCAATTTTCCATGAAATTGTAGCCGCATGATGGTGCTACGACCGAGCTAGCACATGACGGTAATATGGTTGTATTTTAATTATATACTTAATAATTTAGTGGTTATACATTTTGTACTTCTATTTTTTTTTACTTATACATTTATGATTGTCCTTATAAAGTTTGTGGTCTCAATGGAAGAGAATTTTGTACTTGAGGCTCGTACAGTTGAAGAAGAGCATGAAGGGGCAACCATTCCAATGGTGTAGACCAGTGCACTATGTAAATAATTACATTGCAGGTGTTTTTTTTAATATTACTAAACTAGTTCAATGATATTTAAAAACTAGCCATTTAAATTTTGTATTTTTTTCTTTTGTAGGTAATGCCTCATCACAGTGGCCTCCATTACACCATGAGTACCTCACGACTTGGCGTGCTCTGCGTGATAGGATGTAATCACAATCAAATTTTGAAGAGCACCCAGAGAACGAAGACGTAGATATTGATGAAATGATTAGGAACTATAGAGATAAGAAGAGGGTGGCTAAAAGTACTAAATGATGATGTACATGAATATTTTAATATGTTTGTTTTTGTTGTAAATATTTCAATAGATTTATGTGTTGGGTATTGGGGAATTGAAAGTGATATGAGGGGGGGGGCATAAGAGCTTCCTCCTTCATGTGGTTGGCCCTGTTTAGTAGAGAATAATTTATTGGAGCTGTTTAATCTTGGAACAAACCTCCCTCAATCCAACAGAGCAACAACAAAGTCAATGTTGAATTCGTTGTTGCTACTTCAAATTAAGGGAGGCAGTTTGATCAAATATTAGACGTGTGGCTCCAATAAATTATTCTCAAAACCAAGAGGAGCTCATTCAGGTATGTTCTGACACTCTTGTAAAAATGCATCTTAGAGTAAATAATGAGCTACAAATATTACTTGTATTGATTTTTTAGATATTTATGGAGGTTGAATGATTTTGGCAGGTACTTTAAGATCTTTCTTCGTCGATTGAGGGAAGATCAAAACTAACAGAGGGCCATACAACTGAAGAGAAACACACAGGTCCAACCATTCCAACTGTACTTTCGACCAATTCATCAGATCATGTGTGATTTCTCCTTTCAGCATATAAGTTTATATAGACATCAATTCTAGTCATTTTAATTTAGATCTATTTATTTCTTTTTAAATATAATATAGCTAAAAATGTGTGTAGTGAATAAATGGAGCATCCTTGACACCTACAAGTGTCAAATTGGTTAATATGGATATATTACCAAAGCTAGTAGATATGCATTAGAAGTTGTGGATTGGGAATAGTAGGGAGGTTGGCATGCCTTGAGAACACTGTTAATTACAATTAAACTAAGGAATGACTATAGAAAATAAAATATTTGGAGAAATTAATTCACAGCTTGCAAAGTTAAAACATTGTGGCCTTCTACTCAATTATGATTGCTTTATGTGTTACTTGTCTTCTTCTAATGTCCATGGAATGGAAAACTACTGCAATTTTCCTCTCCTTTTGATGAAAACAACTGAGACACAGATGTCTTCTCAATCAGTTTGCTAGTTATTATGCACTCCAAAATTGTGAGGTATTTGCTATTGTAGTGCATAAACCATTGTTCATGTGGGGCAGGTTTTGTAAAAATTTTCTTCTTAACAATTTTATTTTCCTCTGCTCATGGTTTCATTTTTTTTGTTGCATAAGGCACAGAACAAATATAGGTTGTCTTCTTTTATTTTTCCTTGTTCTTCTCTTTCACCAAATACTGAGAATGACTAAGACAAAGTTCTAAGATTGTCCCAATGTTTTATAGACTTCTCTTTTCCAAAAGTAAGTTTGTAATCTATGTGCAAGTTTTATATGTTTCTTTAGAGCTGGTCGTTCCTGTAATAATTGTTGGAGAATGATATGGTTGTGTAGAACCTAGGTGAAGATATAGGGAATTGAAAAAAAAAAAAGATCATGAGATAAATATGGTAAGAATTCAAACTTGTGGTATGTTGACAATCCAACATGAAATGAGGCCTAATCCTCACACCTCAATTCCCAAAACGGATATGGATTCAAGTAGGTGAGATGAGAAACCCAAGGATTTTCACATTATATACATTATGATTATACTTGAGAAAATAGGAGAGAGAATAGAAGACTTATATTGATATTCTCACGATGGATGTTAACATTGGAGGCCAATACTTATGGTGAGCCTCTTGCAAAATTAAAATGAATTACCAACAAACTACATAAAATACTTAACAACATTAATAGGTTAACCACTAATATGTCCCTAACATAAATATCAGAAGATTATATATGATGACTAATGATTTATGTGAAATGCTCATAGTACAACTAACATAAGATGTTATCGTGTCACTAACATACAATATCATCATGTACTCATCAAAACATGGCCTTCAAGCCAATTTCTTCACAAACTAAAGAAGAATGTTGCCCTCAGTAGAAGAGGTGCCATCTTGAAATTATTTACCATCCATTCACCTAGGAGCATACCAAAAACACTTAACCTACTTAATGGATTTTGATGATGACTCCACAAACAATATTTGGTAAGACACGGGGTGACTTTAAACTAGTTGGTGATGGGGAGGAGACTTAATTCAACCACAATATATATGCCACTTTTGACGAACTCAACCAACTTTTCATTTTATGTGCATCACTTAGTATCTTGTTTTCCATACCTTCAACTTATGTACAATATCATTTTTGGAATTGCTTCAAGAAACATGCTCAAGAGACTAGATTGCATAAAACAAACATTCTTCAGCTTAGATGTCATGTTTGAGAGGTATCTCTTTCCAAAGAATCACACGGGACTTCCACCTAGCCTTGTCCCTTCGAAATCATGCCATTCAGCCTGATTTAGGTAAGGAAGACCTCATCAAGAATGGGTTCTTGGTGGAAATCTTAATATTCCATCAACCATCAACCTCACAAGTGAACCAATACCACGTTGGCATAAGTACAATATTTGAATTTTCTCTTCCTCTACTCAGATGATGGATTGCTAACCTTAACAATGCCTTATAGATTTGCATGTAATAATATCACAATGCCTTATAGATTTGCATGTAATAATATCATTTCCTATCATATTATACCTACTGTATTGTTGATCATTTTGGTCATTTGATTATTAATATTTTATTTTCACTCTTTCATTATCCTTCTAAAAATTGCATGATCTACTTCCAGATCTTCTACTTCATCTAAACATTCAAGACTACATACATGTCCATATTCTTGTACATACTACAAACTACATAAATTCAACATGTTATTCTTGAATATCAACATTAGTAACAGATGCACATGCATTCAATATATTTAGGGAAATAAAATGCATGGTAATACAGTATAATTATCGGTGGAAAATCCCTAGTTTGTAGCGCTATGAGTGAAAAATAGTCGACAAATCCTACAAACACATGTAGAAGACAATTTGGACTGAAATACTTGAGTATTTGATTGGATTTTGACCTGGAGGCTGCTATCTTTTTTTCTTCTGAACCAAAAGTGTTGCTTCCAGCTTTTTGCAATGATACTAATCAGGCTTCATATCATTTCCTTCTTACTTTTCCTTCTATGTCACTATGTTCACATGGTTCAAAGATATTTGAGGCATAAGTATAGACATCTATGCTAGTGATATATACAAGACTTTGGTATCATCTTACTATTGGAGAGGGTTTGATACCTGAATCTTCACATGCAAACTTTCATTCTCTTTAGGCAAGAACAAAGCATAAGAAAAATGGTTATGGTCGAGCTCCTGTAGATCACTTTGACTGATATTGATTGTATGATTTTCTCTTATCAATGTTCTGATAACCATATTCATCAACCTCTAAACATATAAAAGACAAATAATTTGGCTATACTTATTGGACCTTTTGGAGTGGGCATCACAACCATTCACCTCGGTCTCCCTGATATAAATATTTTCACGTGGATAGAGGCATAGAACAAACATACCCTGTTTTTTTATAGTACTTTCTTAAACCAACATTTTTTATGATGATATTCACTAGTGATTCATAGGTTATGGACAAGATGTCCCAAGTCATAATTTTGTTTTTGAGGACATGCAATAGGAAGATCTAGGTCTATCATCTTCAAGGTGAGGTCAGGGTGACCTGATGATAGACCTAGGGTACACATCTTCTTTTTCTTGGAGATAGTTCATTTTTATGGTTGTGGATCCTCTTTTCCCATCATGGTGTTGCATGAGATGCTACACATTGATTCATTGGCTTATGTGGTTGATTGTTTCGGTGCATGTTTATCTCTTCATGGTTACACTTGATGCTTAGATGGATAGAGGTGATATTCTTTTTGTGCTATGATATGACATTGATGGGAGGACCATCTTGTGATTTATTCACATTACATGCCTTTGGTTGATGCTTATGGTTTTCTTACGCCCATATGATTCATTTGGAAATTTTCATATTGGTAATTGAATGCCCCTCATGTTACTTCAACACCCTTGTTCACTAGATTATTTCAAGCACATTGTGATGGGATTGAATTTCGTTCCTAGTAGAACACTCTCCTTCATATAATGGAAAGAAGTGTGGCCTATTCATGTATTATTTTCTATACTATCCTACTTTTATCCATTTGTCTATCTACCATTAGAGGTTGTGGTATTTGAAGTTTTTTGTGAACCTTATTCACCTTGAGTTTTGACCCGTACTTAGTGCATATTTGAGGGCACTTGGATATTGATTTGCCAACATAGTTTCCTGATTGATCTACAACACTATATCAGTACTCTATTGACAAATTCTACAACATGTGTCATCATCAGACAATAGTTAAAAAAGATGTATTTTGTGGGAAGAAAAGTTCCCAGAAAGGAATCATATACAAATTGGAAGCTAATGGTAGGCAGATAAAATAATTTGAAAAATCTGAGGATAAGTTGTCATCGATTCCAATAAAATTAGAACTGACTGAATGCAACAGGGGTGGTTCATTTTTTTGAATCTCGTAATCTTGATGCCCCTCCAGCAACACTCGATGATGACTTTTAGCAGCAAATAGAATGCACAGTCATCTGTCATTAGATAAACATAATCAATGCACATAAGATTTACTCATAAACAAGAAAAGACAAGAGATGGAAAACTGAATAGTCTACAGTGAAAGAAACTCTTGTTTCAATATGTATTCAAAATGTTTCTATTACAAGAGATGTAGCCCAAGTCCACAAAGTTGAGCCCCTATTTTTGTGGCCTCTATGGGCTTAAATAATCTTTACATAAAAGTTATCAGATCCCAAAGAAATGGATCGAAAATCAATAGAATCTCTAGATCAAACCAATTACAACAACTAAAGATCTAAATCCTATTTTTATGGAGTCGATCCATATCTTTATGTTTGATATTTAAAGGCTCCACTTGAGCCTCATGATAAGTGTAGGAGACTTATATCCTCAAATCTCACTAGTTGAGACACCCATTCAATGCTTGATTGCTGAAATCTATGAGAATTTAGACTAAATCTGCATGTACATGAAAATTCCTAGTTTGCAGCACAATACAGTAGGAAAACATGATTTGTGCTACAGACTGGCCATATATGAATTTCTGTGAGAAAAATGAGTTGGAGAGTGACTTTAGTAGATAATCCAAGTGTTGGGGGGAGTTTTTGTAGACCTGATAATTCATGTTATGACCTGTACAACCTTCAAAACCTGCAACTTTTATTACTTTGCTCTCCTTTCATTCCATCCTCAAAATTTGGGTTTGGTGCAATAAGGTAATACTTTCATTTATTAAACCAAGTGCTAAAGGTTTTATAATTCATCATCTAAAGAGTAAACACCCTTTGATATGCATTTCTATTTCTTCCATTTATTCATTATGGTTGATAATCTCCATGTTTTCTGGGCCAAACATCTTCCCTATGCTTCAATAATCAATATTTCCCTTTGACAAGTAACAAGAACAATCATCATCAAAAGGCATCAAAACATAGCGTATTGTCAATAGGGTCATCATATGAAAAAATGCCAAAATTTATGTCCACCCTGTTGAGAATCAAAATGGACAGTAAGAACTTGTCTTAAAAAAAAATGAAACAATAATTAGAACATCATTTATCAACTTCCTTTAATAGCAAGATTAGGGGAAGAAGTTTCTTTCAGGAATATTTCCATATTCTCTTTGATCAACATGTTCTTTGCCAATTAGGCATCTTCTGCTAGTTTCCTGTTGCTTGATCTTAGACTGAAATTCTACTTATACATGTTCACTAAATGCGCTCTTTGTATGTCTTTCTTTCTTACTTTTTTATTCAGTTTAGTAAACTATTCATCAAGATCAGCCATATGCCCATTTATCACTTGTGTTAGTACATCATTTCTCTTCTACAATTTCTTATTTGATTCCTTTAATGCTTCGATTTCTAACTGTGCTTCTGCATACTTGTCTTTGTTCCTTTGGTTGACAAGAGCTAGTTGTACAAGAGGCTTACCAAGATCAAAAACAATTAGACAATCTCTTGAAACCCTTTGAGACACCTTCATACCTGAAAACTGATGATATGGGAAAAATAGAGCATTTCCCACAAGTCTATAGTGTGTCCTTTGTATTTCTCTCTCTTACACTGACAACTTCTGAAAGTGTAGAATGATCACCAAATACATGTGGATTTTGCAATTTGAATTGTCACAATAACTTTAAATGACCTCTAACTAGCCTTGACGAGCTGATGTAGGTGAGCTCATTTTTTAAACATTATATCCTCATATAACCCAACAACTTGAATGAAATACTCCACTTGCTCCAAATTTGCCTCACCTAAATCTCTGCGTCATCGATGCCTTTCAAAACCAAATCTCAACACTTGGATATGTCTTCTGGAAGCTAGATAATCATTCATCTTCGGACAATCTTGTCGACATCTGCAAAACTTACTTGACATCTGCAAAATCGTGTGCACCTGGCATCTCATCGAATTTGATAGCTGGCAGGGAGAGTTTTGTTTTAAAACTATATTTTAATATCCGCTCAATAGCACAAATCCCACATGCATCGAGTGTTTGATGTATGAGTACCTTTAAACATGTCAATGGTTTCATAGTATATCGATGAGACATGTGGAGTGTGGTCTTGTCACTTGCGTTGGCCTTGTATGTTGACTTGTGGCTCGGCTTGTATTGGTTGTGAAATCTGGTATATGAACTTGACATGTGGATTTTTGTGTCTGAAATGAATTATCTTAGGATTAGACCTAGTTCAATCGAGCTCACACCACATTCTGGTAAAAAATACAAAAAGAAAATATATTTTCTTTTTGGAAAATCTAAAGAGGCATAAAACTAGGGTTTTAGGAAATACTAAAAAAGATTTTGGAATGCAGGTCAAAATAGAGGATCACGAGGTGTCTAGTCAAAATTTGATAATAGGTTCTCATGAGACTCGATGAAGTTTTATAAAAAAACTATGACAGGCAAATGATCAAAGAGAATTGACAATGCAAGCATGAATATGCTAAAGACGCTAAAAAATTTAAGAGGATATTTTGAGCGCTAACATCTTCCATAATATCGACACTAAGGCATCATCCATGTATCAATTTTGGCTTGACTATAATCTGTAGCATATCAATACAATCAAAATGGTTATGCAAGCTCAATGAAGGATTTGATTTCAAATTTATTAAGCTGGAAGGAAGCAACATTTATCAGTACTGTAAAGGGGGATCTCTGAGCATTTTTTGATGCATACATGATCTATGTCCAACAAATTCTAAGGCCCAATATGTTGGGTGCCCTCCCTAGGATGATGAAAAACAAATAGCATGCCAACAGGGCACATCACTAGCGGTTGTTGCAAGCAACCTATAGATCTGGTTAGGACAAATTTTTAGCCCATTGGAACAACAGTATACAACAGTCAAAAATTTTCGTCTGTGAAGAAGAAGAGACGAGTTACTTTCAGACATGTTTCAGTATCCATATTTCACTCGCATCACCATCTTCAGTTCTGTTCATCTTTGAAAGCAGTTTATATACTGGCCATGGCAGGAAGAGACCTCAATAAAGGTGAGATACCCATTGCTATGAAGACAAATGGTTGTTATATCTGGAGTGATCAACCTATTGAGTGGTTTTACTGTGTATTTTGAGGTATGGATTGGTCAAACAGTGAAGGGAAGGTTGGAAAATAGACCATGGATTGCACATTCTATGAGAACATTCAAATTTTTGAGTGTTTATAACCATTTTTTCATGTCTTCCATTTGAGATCTAATTTTTATGGAATTTGTTGGCACAACTAAAGGAACACACTTGGCATTTAATCACCATACCAAGAAAGTAAAAGGTCAGATCATCCTTTCTTGGCACACATTCCTATGAGGTCAACCAGTACACATTGAAGCTTTAGAGGAGAAATTTGCCTTGGTTGTTATAGCTCCATGCCTAGAGCATTGTGACATACATTGAGATTTGTGAATAGGTGCCTTGGGTGTTTTAGAATAGGTGATGGAAAGACCCAAATATCAGTGCCAATATCCAACTAGGGAAATGAAGTCAAGGTGAATCAAATGGAAAATGAGGTCAAGAATAATACCCTTTAACGTTGGGTCTACTTCCTTCAAAGTTTAGGGCTTGGGACCATGCCAAAAGGAAACTAGTCACTCACCCGATGAGGATCAACAATGGACTTAAAGGTCTACAAGAGGGAGCTTCAATGGAATAGAACCCTTTTCACCCAATATTGATTATGGAGAAGCTCAATACCTTGAAACCCTTCCAAGGATCTAATGCTAAACAAGACAAGGTATAAAAAACTTACCCAAATCAACAAAGGCAAATGTGTGAGCCAAAATTCCTAGGATCCCTCATTCCA
>SNQJ01S0003679.1:103832-127146 GCA_010110895.2 Picea sitchensis | reverse complement strand
CCAGATCCTATAGAGATATTTACCCCTTCATAGGAACACCACTTATTTACCTCCTTACTTACCCAATCACTGAGACAAAGGAAGGCTTACCTCTACTATTATCTTGACTCATAGCTCTCTCATTACTTATGATTCTAGACATCACACACAGGAACACTCTTACCCTACTACTTTCACTACTTATAAGGAGATAGATTGTATTCTCAGTACAATAGGCACTATTACAATCACTTTACCTACACTTAGAACTCCCTTATCAGTACCTATCTCTCCCATATTCTTCAACCCAAGCCATTTTCCTTTTAGTTATATTGCCTCGTTAGGGACTGAATAGGATAGGCATTGTTTTATTGCCTCGTTAGGAACTTTTTCTTATTGCCCTCATTAGGAACTTATTGGTTTGGTAAGTCATAGCCATTTAAGCCACCAAACATCCAAGCCACCAAAGAGGAGAGCTTCTACTTTACTAATATTTTGACTTAGAAAATTATGCATATTTCCATACGAAGCCTAGCTTTACCTACCATCCAGACTCTCACCCATATTCATTGGTCGCCAAAGCGCAATCCAGCCAAGCCATACACCCTTCTTACTACCCCAAGCACAGAGCTCACCTACAACTAAAGCCCTACTTTTAGCATTTCACAAGTCACAAGATAGACTAGCTCTTTTAGACCTAGTCAGGTACACTTATTCGTCATTCACCCTTTACCTACTCTTTTTTTAAGGGGCAACCTAGCTAGCCTAGATTATTTACTTTTGAAGCGTGGAGGACATATCATATTAAGGTAGTCATTTTAGAGATTTATATTAGGGCCTAACCACACTCACACTAATTTCGATTTAGGTAGGGATTTTAGATATTTTTGTTAGAGCCTAACGGGCATTATAATCATCAATACATTGACCACCTTACCTTTTTATTCTCCAATAAAATTGATTACATACACAAACAAATCTATCCAACCTTTTAGCCATCTCGAGGAGGGAACAGACTAGCCCTTACTTTTCAACCTTCCTTTCTTTTCCAAATACTTTTAGAGCCATTGCTACCACCTGAGGAAGAGGAAATACGTAAAAGATATACACACATTTCAATACTCCTTTGGGGATCTCCTATAGACAACACTTCTTCGAGAACACACTTCTTTCCCTCCTAGGATCAACACTATACATTACAGATATAGTTGCGTAATTTATTTTTAGGAGGCTTATTGCCTATATTTACTGCTTACCATACATGCCATGAGCTTGACCCTAGGAGGTTTGGTGTTCCACAACCATTCCTTTATGGGGAACATTGTAGGGTAGAATTTACCATACACTGTTGATATACAGAGGTACTAGCTCATGTGATCGGGTATTTACTAGTTTAGTAGCTTTGAAACAGGGCATGTGGATCCATGGTTACATTGTTAAACATAGGTTTGATACATATCACAGGCATATTCCTTATTATTCATATCCTTTATAGGAACTGTTTATATTATCTGAGCGATGTTTGTAGTAAACTCAACAGTCAAGGTAGCCCCATGGATGGGCTTTGTAGATACTGTTTGGATTCAAATGGCCTCTGGCAATCCATACAACTTTCCCCTATATTCATACAATATGAAGGAGATTTTTTAAATTACAACCAAGCGTTGTTGAATAACCTAGAACTAGCCAATGACATTGGAGAGAAATTGGGTCTTCTTGCAAGATTCATACGCAACAAGATACTACTATGGGGCATTATTGTTACTGGCTCTCTTTCCAGTTCCTTCAGTTATGGCCTCATCTAGCTTGTCTTGAATGATAGAATCAGTGCTCTTCCATGTTGGGTGATGGGGCTTGCACTATGCCTTGGTGAAAATAGTGAAACATGGTTCAATACAGTTTTCCTTGTCACCAATATGTAAATTTTCCCACAAAGTAGAGGCACAATTATTGGCATCTTGAAGGGCTTTGCTTGACTTATTGCTATAGTATATATGGAATTTTTCAGTGGGTTTCTTAGCCATATCTCCATAAATCTATTTCTTTTCCTACCAATGGGTCCTCTTGTAGCCTATTTTCTTGTGATGTATTGTATTAAGCCTTGCACACGAGCTTCTGGAGAAGATGGAGAAGAGAAAGGGTACTTTTTTTTATCGAAGCGATTAGCACTATTTTAGCTCTGTACCTTCTTTCAATTTCCATATCAATTTTATTTTCTTTTATTTAGAAATCCATCCTATCTCCAAGCTATTTGTTGTGGAAATGAAGAGCAAGACAAATCACCCTTTGCAAGAAGAATGAACAAAGAGGGAGCCCAAATATATTGGAAAATTGATAAAGAAGACCAAGATTTGTCAACGATAATATAAAATTGTTTATGAATGACAACTTGCTAAGGAAATAAGCACGGAAGATTGCTTGTATGTAAACAATGGAAATTTTGTTACAAATACTTATAAAAATAAGTTTGCAAAGAAGGCAAAGTGGCTTGTAGAGGAAATATTAGGTGAGCTTCGTCAAGAATCAAATGATGTTACCAAGAAAATAAATATGCGTAATTTTTACTATAACTTGCTCAAACGAATGTAGTATTTGGAATCTTCTTTGCTAGGTGATACTAAGCTTGATCTATCTAGTTTTAGTATAGTATTGGTGTTGGTATAACAACCTGAGTATGCCTCCTCTCCTGCCCATAACAAACCCTCCTCTACTATAATAGGTGACCATTAGGTATGCTAAGAAATCTAGTTGACAATTAAATGTTTAAAAATAGTGGCATCATGGCAAGGGATGTTGAACAATAAGAATGAGACTATTTTTCTTATTTTCTTTGTTAAAGAGAAAAGGCCCAAGGACAGATGTGTATTTCTAGATCAAAAGGAGCACTTTGAAGTTCCTAATAAATTAGCACACAGAACAAGCACTAAAATACTTCAATATTCTTATGAGTAATTATCTTGAGATATTTCTTAACCATTCAGGTCAAAATTACAAATCCCAGTAGAATTACCTCCAGCATTCCTAAAACATTTAAAATGAATCTTTGCAATTAAGGATAACTTTTTTTCACACTTTATTACAAAACCTTTTGCCCTCAATTTTACTACTCATCGATCATAGGTCATTGCAAAGAGAATCCATCACTGATACCTCCCATGTGATTCCTACGAGCATACTATAACATGCACAGGCAACAAAGTAAATAGATTTTAGAACTAACAGTAAGTATAGATTGACCTAAGATACCTTAATGGGGAAATAAGGTACAAGCTTCAGAAACACCACCTTCAAAATTCGAGGAAACAAGAAAACAAGATTATTATTGTATTATATAATCTATAATAAATGTGCAAGAAAAGAGAGTTCAAAAATTCAAACATAGAAAAACTATAAACATCTCTTTTTCATATATATAAACATGCTTCGTGGTGTTCAAACCGCTTGAAAGCAAGATGATAGTAGAAAATATCGTTAGTTTCAGCTTCTTCTAGTCTAAGAAAAAAGGAACGACACTCATACATCTATGATTGGGTTGCTCATATTTCCAGGCCTGTGAGCTACTCCATGGCAGAGGTAAGTATTTATTGGTTTGAAGAGAGGCTGAAAAACTTTGTTGAGGTACATGCAATAGGATCCTCTATAGAAGATTTATTTTATTGCTTCCAACAGAGCTCTCTAGAGTGCCATCGATCTCGGGTATGGAATTTATAATAACTGAGTCAACTCTTGAGAATGAGGCAACATTCTTTCGATTTTAAAAAAAGAAAGAAAAATAGAACATTCATTTATGTTATGGCAGAGTGTGGAGATGTTGTTTTCATGACATTAAGGGTATGATTTAAGTCAGACAATATATTTCCTTATCTGCCTATGCTATCAGTGGTTGTGTTGTGAGAGTTTTCTTATACACAACACTCATGCATGATGCTCTAATAGTGATTTCTGGGCAAGTTTTCCAGTAGATCTATTTGTACCACGAATGGCAGTTTCAATTATTCTTTTCTCATAGAGATTTATACTTGAAAAGTTCTTATCTTACAATCATAATAAGGTCTTGTGCTAATTGGAAAATAGTCTTGAATCCCTTTGAATTAGACTATTTATGTCATACTGGAACATTTTTTACGCTCAGTTTGATGATTTAAAGCGTCTATTTGAGATATTGCATATATGTATTATAGACTCCCTTTTGAAATTTTATGTGTACCATGTATTTAACTCTATTTGGTGGAATTTTAAGCAAAAAATCCCTCTAGATTTTAGTGTTTACATAATTTGGTTTAGTGTTTAGTTTGTTGCACATGTGGATTACATTTGCTATTTGTTCAATCTAAAGTGGGTTTGGCCTAGCTGTTAATGTGTTGTAACCTGGAATGGATGAAGTGCCCCAGGTAAATTGCAATGATAGTGCTCACGTCAATAATCTGAAATTGGTTTGCAAAAATGGTCAGTGAGTTGTCATTTGACATTGATAAAGTTGACGCTACAAATATTTTATTAATGATGGTTAGGTTGCAAAGATTATTCAAGTATTCATAAATACCATATAGTTTTAGGAATTTTATAGTTAGGCTCAATTTTCCTTTGTCATGTTTTTTCTAGGAGGGGCCTTTGCGCTCCCACTTTGTATTGTATCTCACACTATTTTGTGTAGCAGTCCCATTGACCTATTTGTGAACTGGTTGATTAGTTTTGGGGGGATTTATCCAGAGGTACTCTTTTTGAGGTCTGTGTAAAAGTTGTATATTGAATACTATGATAATAGTTGTATTAAGTTTTGAGGTTTATAGTGTGAGCTATTTTGGCAACAAATAGAAGGGTTCTCATAGGTGGCACAAGATGACTATAGGCTTGTTCCTTATAACTTGTTTTTATACCTTTTGGTGGACTGTTCTGAAGTCAAGCAATTCCCTCAAGCATATATGGAATGTAATTTCATTTCTATTTTAAAATTCAATGAAATTGTGAAGTTTTTTTCTTTGGAAAAAAATATATCAGGGAAGAACTAAATTGGGTCAGAGTCCTATATTCCATTTGAATATCCTATGGTTAATTAGTAGATGGTACTATTGTGTGTTTTACATGGAATTATCCATCTTGTTTTTCTTCAAAGTGCATTATTGTTGTGTATTGAGGCTGGCAACCACTTTCAGAAAGCATGTAACATAATTTTAGTTTCATTAAAAGCTTTGGAGTTTGTCTTGTTTGTTGCATGGCTCTTAGTTTTCCTTGAAATATACTTTCTTTATTTTCTTACATGTTGTGATCTTATAATTACCTTTTTGTCTTTTGTTTTTTGATCTCTATGTTCTATTTCAGCTTGGCCACTTGTAATTTTCATTTAGCTAATTTATTTTTAATTGTAATTTATTAGACCAGATTAGACACTTGTAATTGTCATTTAGCTAATTTATTTTTAATTGAAATTTATTGGACCACACTGGAGTGTGAAAGCAGTTGTTATCTGGGTCTTATCACATTCTCTTGCTAGAGAGCACATTTCTATGATTGCAAAAGAATATACTCAAGGAATAAGAGGGGTGGAAGGGATGGAATTATTGCATAGGGTGGTCAGCACTATGAATGAGTGTCTTAGTGAAGCAACTATTTTTGGGATTAATCCTCCTATGGAACCACTAGGAACAGTTGACGTTCTTAAAGCTATCAACAAGGGGAGCTCCAAAGGTGGGCCACCTGGAAGACACTGGGTCCTGGATCCTGTAGATGGCACTCTTGGTTTTGTACAGGGAGATCAATATGCAATAGCTCTTACCATGATAGAGGAAGGAGAGGTGGTACTTGGAGTTCTAGGTTGCCCAAATTATCCGTTGAGAAGAGAGTGGCTTAACTACCATTATCAATATTACCAAATCATGTTAAAAATATCCCCTCCAGGTTCTGGTGTATGGAGTACAGGCTATGTACTTTCTACACAAAAGGGAAGTGGGCAAGTTTGGATGGAATCGTCAATGACATCATAAAGCTGGAGTTGTCAAATGTCACAAGGCTTGTTAGTGTCTCAGCCATTGATGATCCTGCATTGGCAATGTTTTGTGAACCGGTTGAAAAAGAAAACTCAAGGCATTCCTTCATAGTAGGACTTTCTCACAACTTAGGACTAAGGTGAATTATGTACTTGGATTTTGTTTGGTTTTATAAATATTTAATATTATGTTAATGTTCACATAAAAAGCTTCCCACTAACTCAATGTATGTATTCTTTATCATTAATCATTCATTGTGTGTTTATAGTATGGAAAAATATGTTGTTAAAGCTTGAGGTGACGCAGAGATATTCATGAAGTTCACAAGGGTAGGATACAAAGAAAAAATATGGGATCATGCACCGGGAGTTCATATTATACAAGAAGCAGGAGGTATTGTGACTGATGTCGGTGGATCTCCAAGTGGCTTCTTAAAGGGGATTTACTTAGAAGGACTTGATAGAGGCATTTTTTCTTATTCTAGTGCTTGGCTTCATGAGAAAATTATTGTAGCATTTGATGCAATTTGGGATTCTTCTGAGCTGTGAACCATTTATTTTTTGCAGCTAGAAATTCCTTATGGATGTCGTCTCCATATACTATATGATTCTTTTCATTTGTTAATATGAGATGGGTTTGAAGGATCTTATATTCTTGTTTGATGAGAAAACTATATTTTCCAAAGTATCCCCATACCTTTTGAATCCCATAAAATACTTATCAAGATTCAGACATATGCTTCCAAGACCATAAAGTTCTGTCAGCTTTCTATTGGAATGAAAACTTCACTAATCTAGATGAATGTAAAGTGCTAGTATGCCTTACTGATGATCGACAAGTTTTACATGGAAATGATGTAAATATTTCTAGAGATTCTTGAAATTATGTTGTCAAAGGTATTATGTATGCTTTTAAGATAAATGTTACAACATTTGTGTTCATCTCTTTTAATACTAAAATATATTGTTCATCATTATATTGGTCATGCTTCTTTCTTGATGTTTCGTAATATCTTCAAGTAAATGCTAAAAGTAAATAATTCATTCTCAACAATGATAGTTTTTAGAAGGAACTCATAGTTATAGGAAGAATTCCTTAGGAAGAAATTAACAATTCAACATTCTCAATTCATTCTCATCAACGCTAGTTTGTCTTAGAAGGAACTTAGAATTATAGGAAGAATTACTCCAGGCATAAACTAACAATTAAATATCTTCAGTCCCTCTATTCTGTCAGCAGTTCCTTGCCTGGAGTTTTTTGATTGCTTCATAGGTCTTGATATTGATAATGTATTTTTTTAAATACCTACAACATAGTCTCTATTGCAACATCTTAGAGTGTCTCTCCCATAGCAACCATTTTGGAGCTGATACCTCTTAACATCTCTCTTGCCACCTCCAAGAGTGTCGCTCCCATAGCAACCACGTCGGAGCTGGTACCTCTTAATGTCGGTCTTGCCACCTCCATGACATCGATCTTGCAACCTCCAAGAGTGTCACTCCCATAGAAACCATGTCGGAGATGATACCTCTTAACTTCGTTCTTGCCACCTCCAAGACGTCGGTCTTGCCACCTCCAAAACGTCTCTCTTTCCACCTCCAAGCCTTCTCTCTTGCCACCTCCAATCCATCGCTCTTTCCACCTTCATGACGTCACTCTTTCCACCTTCAAGACATCGCTCTTGCCACCTTCAACACATCTCTCTTGCCACCTCCAAGTCATCTCTCTTTCCACCTCCAAGCCGTCGCTCTTTCCACCTTCATGATGTCTCTCTTGCCACCTTCAAGACGTCTCTCTTGCAACCTCCAAGCCATCTCTCTTGCCACCTCCATGACATCGCTCTTGCCACCTTCAAGATGTCGCTCTTGCCACCTTCAAGACGTCACTCTTGCCACCTCCAAGACATCGTTCTACCATGCCTAAGATGTCATTCTTATGACGTCTATATGGGGGTTGGACAATCGAAACTGGGATGACATGTGTCTGCATGAAACGTCGCAATAAATATGAAATCTATGTCATCAAAAAAACGACGTCCTGTGAAACGATTTTTTAGGGGGTCCGATGTTTGTCATTCTCCCAACAATATAAAGTGGCAATTGCATCGAACACATCGTCGAAATTTGACCCAAATGCACTAGTGTAAATATTATGGAGATCTAAAGGAAATTAACCTTAATAGTAAATATTTCAGTATTGTATTAGATCTATTGTGATGAAGTGTTCCATAATTATGCTCAAGAAGGATGAGAATTGGAGAATGTGTATTTATTGTAGGGCATTGAACAATATTAGACTGAAGAATCCATACCCCCTTCCAACGATAGATGATTTGTTGGACCAACTATAACATGCCAAGTATTTCACTAAGATGGATTTGAAATCATGATATCACCAAGTACGAGTCAAATAAGAAGATACCTGGAAGACTACCTTCAAGACAAGGAAATGTTTTTATGAGTGGTTGGTTATGCCATTTGGTTTATGTAATGCACTGGCTACATTTATGAGACTAATGAATGATGTTTTACGCCATTTTCTAGATTCGTTTGTTATTGTTTATTTGGATGATATATTAGTTTATAGCACTACCTGGGAGGAGCACATCTCACATCTTATTCAAGTGTTAGAGACTTTGAAAAAGCACTATCTTCTACCTAGTATTAATAAATGTGAGTTTTCTCAACAACCTTTGGTGTGTTTGGGGTATGTGATAGGTGGAGGGGAGCTCAAGATAGATCCCGCAAATATGGAGGCCATAATGAAATGGCTAGTTCCTACAAATGTCATTGAAGTTAGAATTTTTTTTTTGGGTGACTCAATACTTGCGGAAGTACATAGCTTCATTTTCAGTAGTAGATGCACCACTCCACACCATAGCAACCAATGGTAAGAGTTCCCAGTGGGGGAAGAATCAACATAAGGCCTTTTATGAGCTCAAAATAAAGACCACTCAAGCACCAGTGCTTGCACTACCAAACTTGCAAAATCCTTTCAAAGTGGAGAAATATGCAAGTGAGTATGACATGGGAGAAATACTAATGCAGGGAGGAAGGCTTGTCTGCTGTCATTCCGAAGTATTTCATGGGACAATTCTCAACTACCCTACCTATGACAAGGAGTTCTATGCCTTGTTACAAACTGTCAAAAAGTGGAAACACTATCTGATGGGAAAGGAGACCATCATCCAAATAGATCATCATCCAATGAAATATTTGCAGTCCCAGAGTAAGCTACAACAAACTAGACATTACAAGTGGATGGGGTTTTTACAGCAATTTCATTTGGTCATAAAGTATAAGAAGGGTAGCACAAACAAGTTGACAGACATGCTTTCACTGCCACCCACATCCAAGATTACATCTTTGGGAACTCGGATGCACATTGAGCCTTTTACCAAAGATTCATAGAAAGAGGCATACATAGAAGATGAGGACTTCAAGGAGGTGTTTCAACAACTACAAGGCCAAATTCATATAAAAGAAGGTGACAACAAGGCTAACTCTCATTTCTAGAATGGGTTATTCTACAAGCTTGACAAGCTCTGTGTTCCTAAAGGTGAATGATTGTAGCTTATCAGAGAGGCTCTCACCTCCAAGGTTGTAGGAAATTTTGGTGTTGGGAAGAAGGTCATGAACTTATAGAGTTATGTGTATTTGCCAAGAATGAAAGAAGATGTAGCATGATATATTAGAGGATCTATACTTTGTTGTACCAACAATCCCAACAAAAGAAAGCAAGGTCTATACCATTCCTTACCTTTGCCGACTTGACCTTGGGAAAGGATTTCATGGATTTTGTGGGAGGTTTACCAACAACTAGGAAGGGACATGACTATTTATTTGTGCTATTTGTCAGGTTCAACAAAATGCACATTCTCATGCCTTGTAAAAATACTATCAATGGAAAAGAAGCAACAAATAAGTTATTTGAATAGGTCTAGGTGCACTTTAGGATACCAAGGAGAATCATCTCAGATAGGGATACTAGATTTCTCAGTGAATTTTGGACTACATTGTGGGAAAAGATGGAAACTAAGTTGAAGATGTCTACATCATTCCATCCATATACAAATGCGTAGACGGAAGTAGTCAATAAGACTTTGGTGCGAGTTTTGAGGGGTTACAATTAAAAGCATCTGAAGAATTGAGATGAAAATTTTATCTATATACACTCTTATAACAGAGCATTCCACACTTCTACTGGTAAGTCACCTTGTGAAACTTGCTTTCGATATTTTCCACTTCACCCTTAGATGTTTTATATGGACAACAAGGAGAAGAGAGGGAGGACCTCACTGGAGATGCATTAAAAGCATAAAAAAATGTTGAGAAGATCAGGAAGGTCCATTTGCAAGTACAAGAGACACTGAAGAACTCGTAGGAAAATTACAAGGCTAGACATGACTAGCACAGAACAAACAAAACATTTAGAGTGGGAGACATAGTATGGTTACAATTCAAAAAGAAAAAGATAAAAGGTTCTGGTAAGAAGATCAAGGCTCTGCGGCATGATCCTTTTGAGGTATTAGAAAAGGTGTGAGATAACTCATACAGACTCAGTGTGCCCTCATACATGCGCAAGTACTTAGTAGTGAATGTGGAGAATCTCAAACTCTATGAGCCCTCCACGTTGGATTAAGAGGAGGAGAAGGTCCTACCTTCCATAAAGGATTTAGCACCATATGCTTAGGCATAGTTGGCAGAGGACACAATTTTGTAGAATCAGTTAATAACTATAAGACATGGGTAGCATGACCTTTGGAAGATTGGGTTGAAAGGACAACTTCTGGGCAAAGAAAAATGGTACACTAGAGAGAAGGTAGAGGAAAAAATTCCTCGCCTCATTGAGTAAAGCGTTTGGGGACCAAAATTCTCCCTAAATGGGGATGTATGATCTGTATTGGATCATTATATTATTTTTCATCTATCTTACTACTTTTTGAGTGGAAAAAATGGAGGAATCAACTTGCAGGGCCATTTCGACGACTAGTTCAAATTTGGAAATTTTGGTCCAAAAAATAATCAGAAACCTTCTAGAGGAATTTTGAGGCATCAATGAACTTTAATTGGTCCAAAAATTACTATGAAGGAAACTTATAAATTCTACACATTGATACCTCTCCAATGGCGTAGACCATTCGTCAATCAGAGTTTGTATGAGAAAGTTATGCCTCCTACAAGTTGACCTACCATATTGATCATCATAGTGCTAGTGGATGTGATGTCAATCTCCATTACTTAGACATGCGGGGATAGCCACATAGTGGATTTTCTAAGAAAATTCTAGAATGTCCAAAAACCTTGTCAAAATTGAAGGTTGAGGAGAAGGGGTTTCATTCTTTTGTATTGTATCTTATTCCATAGCTGAGAAACGCATATGAGAGTGGTATTATGTGAGCATAATAGAGGAAGAGAGATTTTGTAGCAGCCATACAAGCCACAGGTCAAAGGAAACTCCATAGAGAGTTCCTATTTATTTGTACTTACATCATTTCTTTATAACCAGAGAAAAGAGAGTAGAGCAACTTGACCTTCTAGCTGGGTTGTCACCTGTATTGGGTTTCCTAGGTCATATCTTGTGTTTATTTGTGGATGGTGTGAATGTGTTTTACTATTCTCTAATTTTTTTGTGTTTTATCTATTTTATATGTAACTATTTATTCTGAAGATCTAAAGAAAATTAACATTAATAATAAAGATTTCAGTATTTTATTAGATATGTTGTGACGAACTGTTCTAGTGGAATATCCACGACAGTTTACAAATCAATCTTTATTGTTGATTTTTGCTAGTTGTTGAGGACTCTTTGTTATTTTAAAAATGAGTCTTTTCTAGAAAGATTTATTTGAATGTTATGGTAGAGTTAGGCATCTTGAATTAGAGGGGAAGTAGAGAGTTTATTAGAAAGTTTTATTTGAATGTTGTGATAGAGTTAGGAATGTTGATCTACAGGGGAAATAGAGAAGGACCAAGAAAGTATATCACTTTAATTATGGTTTGCAACTGTAAAAAATGGATAGTTCAGGATTTGGACCCAAGACCTTCGCTGGTTAGTGGGTTTTCTCTAGCAACTTAGCTAACTAGTACCCACATTTGTTGGGATTTTAATTGTTTGACACTTGGTTGTATTTGATTGTGAATTTCCATGCCAACATCCCTTCTTCAAGCCACACAATGGGCTAGAAAATCCTAGTTGGCTCTAATACCATTCAAAAAATGGATGGTCTAGGAATTGAATTAAGCCTTCCTCCCTTGGCCAATGGGGTTGCTTTACAAACTAAGCTTGTTTTCCACATTTGGTAGGCTTCTAATTTTTTAACACTTTGTTGTGTTCGAGCATGTAGCTTTTCATGTCAATAGGGATTTGGTTTTCCATCACTTTCATTTGAGATGCCATTAGCGTTGTTTGTTCTCTCTTTTTGAACTTTTTGTTTGGTTTAGTGAGGGGGTGAGGGGGGGATGTTAATACTTCTCATAGAATCCCTTTGGCTAAGTTTTCATGCTATGAGGAGTTTATTTATTCTATCAAATCCACCTAGGACTTGCAACTAGCCTCATCTACACCCACTTGAGGGTTTTGAACTCATGTCTCTACATTACTACAAGCTCGACCACCTCATTGCTTCCCACTAGACCACACTCTCATATGATCTTTTTGCACTCTTTGTTTTGTTGTTAGGTGACCCTAGTACATGATTCCTCAATTGTTTTCATAACACATAATTCTAAGAAAACAAATCCCTACTATCATGTCCCTTGGTTACCTCTTGTCCTTCACAAGCATCAACACACTCAATAGAAGCCTAAAATTTACTCCTTGTTCCATAAGCATCAACACACCTAATGAAGCTCAAATTGAAAAACATTATTAGACCCTCAAATATTTGATGTTGATTAGTGTCACATGAGTTTTTAATATCCATGGTACTCATGAAGTTGCACCATGAGAGAGTTATTATTTTTCTTTTAAACTGAAACCCTAAGTAGAATACAAATGACTTTAACATCAATGGTATAAGAAGTGAAAGGACCCAAACATAAATTGAAGAAAATCAAAAGCAAAAGTAAATTAGTATTCAATCTTGATGCTGTCACATATAGTAATTTCAACGTCAACTCTTCAATATTGTCATTACACATTGATGGTATGCTTTCAAAGATTTAACATCCATTTGCATTCATAGTTTGAACATATTATAATGTTTCCCATTCTTTAGCAAATACTCAATGAGCTTAACATTTAACATTTCAAATAAACATATTAATATTGTTTTCATCCATTACTTCCATAAAACCTACTTCATCTTTACTCTACTTTCACCCTTTTTGCATAACACTTTATCTCTATAACCAGAGATAAGCCAAAGTTACATGCCCCATTATTACAAACCAACACAGGCTAATGACAAAGGGTTGTCAGGATTTGAGGTCCTGCCTAATTATAGGAACTCACATTTCCTATTATCACATTGACTAGATCCATCGTAGAAACAAATATTCAATTTTGAGTTTTGATTTATTTTTTTATATTTAAAAAAAAAAAAAAAAATTATAAACAATTATTTTTTTTATTCACCAACATTTTGTGGAAGGAAAAATAATCACCTTCCTCACATGACAATTAATTTCATGTTTAATGAAATTTATTTTCTTGACCCGAAATAAATCAACTTGAATTCTTTTGTTATTTGAAAATGTTATTGATTTTAAGTATTAAAAAAAACTAACCATACTTTTGTCAAAAACATTTTATAATCAAATATTGTGAATTTCACAATAATGTTAGTGATTTATTTTCACTCTTATTATACTGTCAGAAGTATGAGGTAGTATATATAAATGAGTTAGCATTGACTTTCATATTAGTTTTATGTTGATTAAAAAATGTATAAATTTTGATGTTAACATAACAAATAAAAAAATTATTTTTAATAATAAAAACAAAATTGCATTTTATGACCTCATTGGTCAATAAATTGATAGTGTTATTGTGCAACCTTCACTTATCTAAGTTTGGAAAATTACCTTGACATGACTATATATAAGTGTCAATTTCTTATAAGGTACAACTCTATTGGATAAAATAATTTATAAATAAATAAGACTCTTTTTTTATTTTCTTTCTATTTTTCCAAATGTATAGTATGAACCATTTTAATTATTTTGGTAAGTTATCATTGAACTGTGAAATAAGACTTTTTTTTTCCCTTTTATTTTCCTCGATTTTCCAAATGTGTAATATGAAACCATTTTTAATTATTTTAGTAAGTTACCATTGACCTATGAATAAGACTTTTTTTCTTTTTCTTATTTTTCCAAACGTAGTTATGAAACCATTTTTAATTCTTTTGGTGTTAATTGATAGCTAATGGGAAGTAGGGGAAACCCAATGGATCTCGCATGTGCTTCTTCCACTGCTTTTATGTGACGGGATTTGGCATATGGTTAAACTTCTCAGGACAATCTCTACGAACGCAAAACCTCCACTATACACTAAAACTGCTATTCAAAAAACCAGTTTCTTATGGAGACATATGATAGAAACGATGGGCTCCAAAATACATTTAAGTTTTTTTTTAATGACATATTTAATCATAAAACTGGCCAGCTTAACTCACACCATCTCAGAGTTCTTAAGAGTAATAGAAAAACCTCAAGAAAGGAAACTCAAGAATTTACATAGATTTGAGGTACCATCACAATAAAAGTTACTTTTTAATGAGCAAGAAAACACTTTTACAACACATTCAAAAATATATGGAATGGTGAATTATTAATAAAAAATATTCTTCTGTTTTATTTTATTTAAAAATTTCAAATCTATGTCATAAAAAGATAATTAGTATAAACCAAAAATAACTAAAAAGATATTTAAAAATATTAGATTAAGTTTTATATAAATAGGTATATCAAATTTCACTATTAAATAATACCAATATTGTGATTCATGATATTTATGTGGTGATGAATGTTTTCAAGGTGTGTTTCAGAGAGATTATATATTGCCTGGTTAGATTGTCAACTCTTTCAATAAACAAATATAAATATATGAAGAAAATGGAGAAAAAATTTCAAACATAACAAATATATAATTAGGAATTATTATTTTGGATAAAAACATTTATATAACATATAAGCTTCACAAATATATCTATTATTTTTTATAAAACATTTATATTATAATAAAACTTCACAACATGTGTGAGGATTTTCCATATTGTATCATATGAAGCTAATTTAGTAAGTTAGATATCATTGTATTGTGATATATTTTTTTATTCCTTTAAATAAATATTGTACATATGATTGATCAAAATTCATGATCACTCTATTCTTCATCTCTCACTCTTTTTTTGGTGGTTTAATGAGTAGAATAAACCTTCAATCTATGTAGTTGGTTGTGTTTTATGAGACACCATCATCCAATGTCTAGCTTTATCCCACATGATCATCACACCCAAAACTCCACCAAATCCAAACCCAAATCCCAACCACAATGCAGTGAGTGAGACATTTTCAATCACACAACTAATCCATGACTTTTCACTAACACTAATGACTCTCACTACTTTTGTATCTTGTGTTTCTATTTGCTTGCATGCTTGTAAAGGATTACCACATAAACACTTTTTTTTTGAAATGAAGTTGCATTGAAAGTGTCAAATTGTGTTCCTTTTGGAATTTGTCCACAAAGATTGTTAGATGAAATGTCAAGAACTCCCAACATTGATAATTGTGAGAGCTCTTGAGGAATCTCACCACTTAAATTATTATCAGCCAAGTCTAGTTGCTCTAGAGTAGATATCTCACTGAGAGATGCAGGTATTTCTCCTTCCAAATGATTTCCAGATAAATTTAGTAAATCAGAGGGCTACTCAAAGTTCTATACTTCTGAAGGCATTTCAAGATTATTAGACAAGTCAACATTGTGTTTGTGTGACCAACAAATATGTCAGCAGCATATTCATGTCCCTTGATGATAATCCTCACATCTTCATATAGTGTATTACAACCTAGTTGGGAAGACCCAAAGATATGAAATCCCTTAAGTCTCTCAAGATTGGATGGTATTCTTCCACTGAATTTATTGTTTGATAAATCCAATACTTGCACTTTAGTGAGATTTGTAATCCATTGAGGAATACTACCATGAAATTTATTATAACCAATACTTAAAACTCTTAACTCCTTAAAGCATTAAGTTGGTTAGAAGCCACCCAGAATCCATTTTCTCCAAATCCAACAAATGAAATTATGTAATAATGGGCCAAAGATGGAGGGAGAGGTCCAAAAAATTTATTAGAATAAGCAGAGAGAATTTCCATAGAAATTGGAAAAACTATATCCATAGTTCCACTTAGTTTGTTCTCTGACACTTTCAATATTTGCAAAGCAGTGCAATTATTTAAAGTGTATGGTATTTTTCTTGAGAAGAAGTTGTTACTCAGTATCAAAATCCTCATAAACTTGCAACTACCTAGAGAGTCAGGGATGTTTCCATTCATCTTATTTCTGGACAAATCCAACTCCTTTAAGGCAACACAATTTCCAATATGCTTAGGGATTGTACCTGTGAGATAGTTGGTATTGAGATTAAGGTGTTCAAGCTTCCTCAAATTCACAATGCCCTCTGGAATTGTACCTGTGAGATTGTTGGTATTGAGATCAAGGTGTTCAAGTTTCCTCAAATTCACAATGCCCTCTGGAATTGTACCTATGAAGTTGTTAGTATCGAGGTAAAGGTGTTTAAGGTTGCTCAAATTAGCAATGCCCTTAGGAATTGTCCCTGTGAGATTGTTTCTACTGAGATGAAGTTGTTTAAGCCTACTCAAATTGGCAATACCCTTGGGAATTGTCCCTGTGAGATTGTTGCTACTGAGATGAAGTGCAGTTCAAGCTTCTTCAAATTGACAATGCCCTCAGGTATGCTCCCTGTTAACCTGTTTGTAGCAAGATTTAGTAAGATCAGCTGACTTAAATTGGCAATAGCCATGGGCACCAAGCCCTCAATTTTGTTAGATCCTAGATCAAGCCACACGAGATTGCTGCAGTTTATTATTTCAGAAGGGATAGAGCCGGAAATAATACCTGGACCATAAATAGATAGTTCAACAAGCTCTCTCAAATTACCAAATTCACCCGGTATACTTCCTGACAATGTTGGGTTGTCCCCCAAAAATAAAACCACAAGAGAAGAACAGTTTCCCAAGGATTGAGGAATATTATTTTCCAACTTGTTGGACATTAGATACAAGTACTCTAATTTCTGCAACAACCCCATTTCAGGGGGAATTCTTCCAGTCAAGTTGTTGTGAGAAAAAGAAATGAGCCATAGCTGAGTACAATTATCAAGATCAGGAGGGATGTAACCACTGAGTGAGTTTCCTTCAAAATAAAGATAAGATATATTTCTGATCAGACACAAAACCGGAGGGATTGGACCAGTGAGATGGTTGTGTCCAATGCTAAACACTTGGAGAGAAGTGCAGTTGCTCAGAGAAGTTGGAATACTTCCGCTAAGACTATTGTTGATCAGGCGGAGCTGTTCCAACTTGGCTAGACGACCGAATTCTGTTGGTATACTCCCTGTCAAACTGTTCACTGAAAGTCGGATCCATTGAAGTCTTGTACAATTACTCAGTGCTTTTGGAATATAACCGCGGAGCAAATTAAAGCTGAGATCAAGTACTCGCAGCGCCTTTAGCTGCCCAAACTCCGGTCGAATTCTTCCTGTGAAATTATTATGAGAAATATTTAGAATGCGTAATAATGTGAGGTTGCCAAGAGATGTTGACAAGCTACCTTGCAATCCCAATCCGGGAAGTATAATGGCAACAACTCTTTTAGTTCGCTTTCTGCACCGAATACCAATCCAGGAGCATACTGTCTCTGAGTTTTCTGCGGTCCAGTTGAGCAGCGATCCATATGCATCGGATGTGACAGCGTTTCTGAACGACAAAAGGGCCTCTAGATCCCTTCCATCGTGAGCATCCATGGATGATGGTGTGAATTCAGTTTGTTCCAGATTACCTTCATCTTCCTGCAGAACAAAATCATTGGGTCGAGAAGAAGCACTTCCACCCATATTGCTGTCATACAGATGATCATGGTATAAAACGTGTTCCTGATGAATATGGGAGGAATAATAACTCTTCCTTGAGCCACTCATAGTAACTGTGGCAGTTACAGTATCTTCCCTTAGTGCAGTTGTGATGATAACAGAGAAGAAAAGCATCGTCATAACAACTTGATCCATCTCTCCTGGCCAAACTGCAACGTCCTTAATCCCTTGCCTTGGCACTGAGTAGTTTTCTTCGCTATGTTATGTGTCCATAAATACAGCTAAAGTCATTGACGGATACAGGGTAAGTTGAAAGACCAAAGACAGCGAAAACCAACGAAAGAGAAATTGCCGTATTGCCTGGGATATCTCTAGAATTAATTCTATCTGGAAAGTTTTAGGAGGCTCTCAAAGGATGCAATTCACTTTCCCTGACATTGTATGGGAGGCTCTCAAAGGATGCCACACACATCGCCGTATTCAGCGGGATATAGAGGTCAACAAACTTCTGGAAGCTCATTAATTGTATTTGGAATTTCTGTGGCAGCAATTCACTTTCCGTGACAGTGTGGAAAAAGTGAGGAAGTCGCGGACTCGTGGGCTTGACTGCAAAATAGTGGTAAACGATTCCGTTGGAAAGTTCGTTGGTACCTGTGAACAGAGGACCACTATATAATGCCATCCATGGACAGGATGCAGAGTAATTTTCAAAGTCATACAAATCGCCGTATTGACTGGGCATCGAGGTGAACATGGACAGGGTTTCGCCGTATTGACTGGGCATCGAGGTGAATATGGACAGGGTTGGAATTTCAAAATGCAGTAGGTTAAACGTTTTACGAAATGAAGGTTTTTTTTATGATTTTTTTGGCGATATTTTTTCAAAATTGGGTAGAAAATTGTTAGATTCTTAGATTTGGGTGATTATTTTTATAAAATCTGAAAATTGTTAGTAGGCTGAAACCATTTTTGCATTCAAAACTAGATTTTAAACAACAAAAAATAGTGATTTCGTGCAGATTTATGTCACCCTCTTTAGTAAATAGTTAGAGAACCTCTTTTAAAAAAAAATGCCATCATTGTTTAAATTTGATCTCTCTAGACACTTGATAAATCCTAAATTAAATGAATGTAGATTATATATATAATATATATATATATATATATATATATATATATATTTTATAATAATTTTGGTAAATGAGTATTAAAAAATTACATTTATTATTTTTGAATTTTAATAAAAATTATTTGAAAATCATAAAAATATTGAGGTTGTTTTAGGTATGAATGAAAAAGTTTTTTAATAAATCAAATTTTTTTATTGGAAAAATCCCCAAAATTCTAGAAATCATTACAATAAAATATCAGTGGTTGAATATGTCATTTTGGGAGAATTGAATGTAAATTGAAAAGATAACAATCAACCCAATTGAAATACTCTTTTCAATTATTTATATTGCAAATTTACAAACTGTATCCTCATTTTAATGATATAAATTTATTAATATTTTTAATTTGATTATTTTTTAATGTTTTAATATTTAAACTAAGTTGTAAAATTTTTAATTTATAATGATTATTTTTCATTTTAAAATATTTTTTTTTAGTAAATTTTTCTATTCAAATATTAACAAAATATATATAGTTGTGTGTTATATTCCAAGTTTTAAAAAATAATTAAGATAACAAATAAAATCAAATGAACCATGTATATTTGTATATGGAGGAAAACCAAGTCAAATTTTAAAGTTAAATTTAATAATTGAAAAGCTTAGTGAATGCATAATAATTTTCAATAATAACTATCCTCACTATTAATTGAGTACTCAACTTGAATTGACTTAATCATTAAAAATATGTGTTTCTTCCTTAAAGATCACAATTTCAAATCTAAAAAAGTATGTATATGTAAACTAGTAAATAAATTTGTTTTTTTATATATAATAAACAAATTGAATAATAGTATTTTCAAAAACAAATAAACAAACTTAATAATAATATTTTCAAAAACAAATAATATAAAAATTTCTTAAAAATTTAATAATAGTATTTTTAAAAACAAATTAACAGATTTAATAATAACATTTTCCAAAACAAATAATGTAAAAATAACTTAGAGAAAACCATTATTAACATGAAACTCCACCTAACCAAAACTTTGAAACCCTAAACCTCATCAATGTTACCGATAGTATCCAGCTAAATCAAGCTTGCATCATGAAATTATCATCCCTACTTGTACCGAATCCTCTAAATTATGTCAAACTAAATTTATTATTTTTAATACAAATATCAAATTTGTATAATTTTTCGTTTTATAATCATATAATCACTAACTACATATATCAAACCCTTCAACGATCATAAAGTTGATACATACTATATATTGTCAAGCTCAAGCTTCAACTCGACCTCCATGTAAAGACACATCAAGTACATTTTTGTATGCTAATGTTCATTAAAAAAAAATTAGTTCCCTGGTCTTTTTATATGAGAAACATAAAGGCATGGGATAAACATTTATCATAAAATTTTCAAAAAACTATTTACTTCCATATGATTTTATGTTCTTCCACTCGAACCATCATTCACTTTACTTTTTGATTCATTAATGCTCAAGACCAAGTCACATACTCAAAGCCATATTTGTTTTGAAAGCCAAAGAAGGATGTCCCACATTTGGTCACACCTTACAGGACACCATTCTAGAAAGGTGTAACATGAAATTACAAGGGAAATAATACAAGTACTTACACCAGTGGGGGGTAATTGATATCTCTCATGATCCTTAGTATGAAGATAAAACTTGGGAGAAGAGCGGGAACATATGCGATTTCAAATTGGAGAGTGGGAACAATAGTTACAGGTTTCATGGCGAATGTCGTGTGGATGATGGGTTATGGAACTCAAACTTCCTGAAACATTTGAAGCAAGAGATAGAAAAACAAGCACGAAGTGGTTTGTCAGGGGAGTGGGATGGCGTTTTTACGATCTAGTGAGACAAAAGTCTAGTTAGCTGGCCCCTTGGAGAAGTCGACAAGGGTGTTGAGTGTCGGAAAACTAGCGTTATGGTTTCATTTGAAGTTTGAACCAGAAGAACTAGTTCATTAATGTTCTAAGAATGGAGTTAGTGTTATGAGCCACCTTGTCGATCACCTAAGTACGACATTGTTGACATTTTCTTGTCATTTATTAACTAACTACTTGTTTCCCAGACTGTATTAACAATGACGAGACCCTTCTGCAGTCATACTTGATTGTGTTTGGTGTTGGAGCCTCCAGCGACCTCCAGGTGCTGCCTTAATGGAAAGTGAAGTCAACACACTGTTGAGTGCAGATGACGAGGAGCATTGGGAGAGGTCAAGTTTCTTCGCCTCGGTGGATGCTATCAATGGGATTAATGACACTTATCGTTGCTCTGGTGAGAGATTTATTACGGAGGTTAATGTAGGTGTTTTACTTGTCGAGCCTCGTTATTTGTACAAGCCTATAAACACTTTGGAGCCTTGTATTCCACAAGTCGTTGCAAAGTTAGTAGGAGGGATTACCAGGGTTTTTCCGCCTGCAAAGAGGGTTCATGGGTCAGGAAGGTTGGCGAAGGAGAGTTCGGGGGTAGAACAAAGTGTCAATGACAATGAGTCTTTAAGAATTACCTGACTAGACCAAAGAAACAGGGTCAAGCGCACAGTGAAGGTGTGGAAACCAAAAAAATCGAAGCAGAAGATGGTTATGGGAATGGACATTGGTTTAGAAGAGTCCTACAACTTGGCACTTTGTGCCTTAGTTGGGAGACTGGTTTATCGCTCTCGTTGTGTTTCACCCCTTGACGAGTGGGTGCTTAGGTGCTGAGAACCTTTGCTAGGATATTCTCTTGAGGTGCTATCACTACCGAGAGGATGGATGGGATTTGTGTTCAATAGTCCAGAGGATTATGATTTAGTCTTGAACTAGTTCTGGAGTTACGACGGAGGGAGCATGATGTTAAAAAGGTTGCGCATTAGTTTTAATCATGTGACTGAATATTTTAGTTTTAGGCATATGTGGGTGTTCCTCCCGAGTCTTCCCTTACAACTATGGAACTTAAAAGCTCTGGAGGTGGTAGGGAATTCCATTGGACATTTTTTAAGTATAGATGAAGCTGCTTTGAAGTCTCTGGATAAAAGAATGGAAAAAGTCCTTGTAGAAATGGACATACAAGCGGGGCTCCTGGAAGTTTTAGATATTGAGTGGAAGGGTCTTTTGTTTGTTCAGTGTTTGGACTATCTAGGGATACCATTCCGTTGTACTATCTGTAGGCGGACTGGTCACTTAAGACATGAGTGTCCAAACATATTTGTCTCTTTGGCTGATGATGATTCTTCAATGCTTGGTGACAGTGCCACTCTGCTGGAGGAAGAACAAGACCCACTGGATTATCCAGGGATTAGCTTAGAGGATAGTCCTATTGCACCAAACACAATTGTTGTGGGTAAGCTGAAACACTTTTTCCCTAAATTTTACTTCTCTTTATCTACTTGGGAGCATGAAAATTTAAATTCTATCCTCTTCCCTGAATAGTCCCTAAGGAAGGTTCTAGATTCTGAAAAGACTAATTGTGTACAACCTGAGTTCATTGCTTTGGGTGGGGACAAAGCTTTGAATTCAGATGAGGTTTCTCCTATCTGTGGGGTTACTGCTAATACAAATAGTTTGTCTAGAACTGAGGATATTTTTTTTATTTTTCTGGGTTATAGTGAGTTGGCCCTTAGTGATTATGTTTTGGATAGATTGATTTCCGATTTAGTACCTCCACTTAACATGGATTCTAACGCTATTCCTTTACCGACCTATTTGGGTAACCTTCCGGTGGATAGTTAGCCAGTCCAAGGGATCTCCAAGGGTAACCAAGGGAATGGGGTGCATTTTTTTACCGACCTTGCATGGTCAAGGGGTTTGGGGTTTGAATTCTTGCCAATTAAAACAAGAAGTGTCTGCCGAAAGGCAGGGGCTAGCAGTACTATTTCAGATACTTTACCTTTTACAATCACTGAACAAGGGGCGCTTAGAGGCATGAAATCCCTAGCAAGGGATAAATCACGATCCTTCTTTCCCTTAACATCAGAGGGGTTGGGGGACCCCTGAAAATGGCCTCCACTCATAGACTCTTGTCTAAAACTTCTCCAAACATTATTTTCCTTCAAGAAACTTTGGTGGTTGCGGATAAGGAAAGATTATTTATGAATAGGATCATACACGACTGGATGATCTATGTTGTTAGTTTCGTGGGGACTTCTGGTGGACTTCTA
>SNQJ01S0003679.1:40117-75608 GCA_010110895.2 Picea sitchensis | reverse complement strand
TCCGTTGGAAAGTTCGTTGGTACCTGTGAACAGAGGACCACTATATAATGCCATCCATGGACAGGATGCAGAGTAATTTTCAAAGTCATACAAATCGCCGTATTGACTGGGCATCGAGGTGAACATGGACAGGGTTTCGCCGTGTTGACTGGGCATCGAGGTGAACATGGACAGGGTTGGAATTTCAAAATGTTGTATTTTACTAAATGAAAGTTTTTTTTTATGATTTTTTTTTGACATTTTTTCAAAATTCGGTAGAAAATTGTTAGATTCTTAGATTTGGGTGATTATTTTTATAAAATCTGAAAATTGTTAGCAGGCTGAAACCATTTTTACATTAAAACTAGATTTTAAACAACAAAATATAGTGATTTCGTGCAGATTTATGTCAACCCTTTTAGTAAATAGTTAGACAACCTCTTTTAAAAAAAATGCCATCAAATTTTATTATTTAAATTTGATTTCTCTAGACACTTGATAAATCCTAAATTAAATAAATGTAAGTTATGTATATAATATATATGTATTTTTTTTTATTAAATATTTTTTTTATAATAATTTTGATCAATAAGTATTGAAAAATGACATTTATTATTTTTGAACTTTAATAAAAATTATTTGAAAATGATTAAAATATTAAAGTTGTTTTAGGTATGAATGAAAAAGTTTTTTAATAAATTAAATTTTAAGAACAAATAAAATTATTTTTTATATTATTAAGAAGAAATGGTATACATTTGAATTTTTTTTCTATACATTAAGTTGAAAAAATCCCAAAAATTCTAGAAATCATTACAATAAAATATCAGTGGTTGAATATGTCATTTTGGGAGAATTGAATGTGAATTGAAAAGATAACAATCAACCCAATTAAAATACTCTTTTCAAATATTCATATTTATTTTTTATATTATTAAGAAGAAATGGTATACATTTGAATTTTTTTTCTATGCATTAAGTTGGAAAAATTCCCAAAAATTCTAGAAATCATTACAATAAAATATCAGTGGTTGAATATGTCATTTTTGGGAGAATTGAATGTGAATTGAAAAGATAACAATCAACCCAATTAAAATACTCTTTTTAAATATTCATATTAAAATACTCTTTTTAAATATTCATATTGCAAATTTACAAATTGTAGTCTAATTTTAATCATATTTATTCCATTGTAAATTAAATTTATATTATTTTAATATTTTAATTTTATTTTATAATAATTTATAATATTTTTAATTTTTTTTATAGAAAATATTAAATTTAATGTTGATATAAATTTATTAATATTTTTAATTTGATTGTTTTTTAATATTTTAATATTTAAATTAAGTGGTAAAATTTTTAATTTAATTTTTTTTTTTAATTTGTAATGATTATTTTTCATTTTAAAATATTTCTTTTTAGTAAATTTTTCTATTCAAATATTAACAAAATATATATAGTTGTCTGTTATATTCCAAGTTCTAAAAAATAATTAGGATAACAAACAAAATCAAAATGAACCATGTATATTTGTATACGGAGGAAAACCAAGCTAAATTCGAAAGTTAAACTTAATATTTGAAAAGCTTAGTGAATGTATAATAATCTCCAATAATAATTATCCTCACTATTAATTGATTACTCAACTTGAATTGGCTTAATCATTAAAAATATGTGTTTCTTCCTTAAAGATCACAATTTCAAATCTAAAAAAATATATATATGTAAACTAGTAAATAAATTTGTTTTTTACATATAATAAACAAATTGAATAATAGTATTTTCAAAAACAAATAAACAAACTTAATAATAATATTTTCAAAAACCAATAATATAAAAATTTCTTAAAAATTTAATAATAGTATTTTCAAAAACAAATTAACACATTTAATAATAATATTTTCCAAAACAAAACAAATAATGTAAAAATAACTTAGAGAAACCCATTATTAACATGAAATTCCACCGAACCAAAACTTTGGAACCCTAAACCTCATCAATGTTACCAATAGTATCTAGCTAAATCAAGCTTGCATCATGAAATTATCATCCATACTTGTACCGAATCCTCTAAATTATGTCATACTAAATTTATTATTTTTAATACAAATATCAAATTTGTATAGTTTTCCGTTTATAATCATATAATCACTAACTACATATATCAAACCCTTCAATGATCATAAAGTTGATACATGCTATAAATTGTCAAGCTCAAGCTCCAACTCGACCTCCATGTAAAGACACATCAAGTACATTTTTGTATGCTAATGTTCATTAAAAAAATAAAATTAGTGCCCTGGAATTTTTATATGAGAAACATAAAGGCATGGGATAAACATTTATCATAAAATTTTCATAAAACTATTTACTTCCATATGATTTTATGTTCTTCCACTCGAACCATCATTCACTTTACTTTTTGATTCGTTAATGCTCAAGACCAAGTGACATCCTCAAAGCCATATTTGTTTTGAAAGCCAAAGAAGGATGTCCCACATTTGGTCACACCTTACAGGACACCATTCTAGAAAGGTGTAACATGAAATTACAAGGGAAATAATACAAGTACTTACACCAGTGGGGGGTTATTGATATTTCTCATGATCCTTAGTATGAAGAAAAAACTTGGGAGAAGAGCAGGAACATATGCAATTTCAAATTGGAGAGTGGGAACAATAGTTACAGGTTTCATGGCGGATGTCGTGTGGGTGATGGGTTCTGGAACTCAAACTTCTTGAAACATTTGAAGCAAGAGCTAGAAAAACAAGCACGAAGTGGTTTGTCAGGGGAGTGGGATGGCGTTTTTACGATCTGGTGAGACGAAAGTCTAGTTAGCTGGCCCCTTGGAGAAGTTGACGAGGGTGTCGAGTGTCGGAAAACTAGCGTTGTGGTTTCATTTGAAGTTTGAACCAGAAGAACTAGTTCGTTAATGTTCTAAGAATGGAGTTAGTGTTATGAGCCATCTTGTCGATCACCTAAGTATGACACTGTTGACGTTTTCTTGTCATTTATTAACTAACTACTCATTTCCTAGACTGTGTTAACAATGAAGAGACCCTTTTGCATTCATACTTGATTGTGTTTGGTGCTGGACCCTCCAACGACCTCCAGGTGCTACCTTAATGGAAAGTGAAGTCAACACACTGTTGAGTGCAGATGACGAGGAGCATTGGGAGAGGTCAGGTTTCTTCGCCTTGGTGGATGCAATCAGTGGGATTAATGACACTTCTCGTCGCTCCGGTGAGAGATTTATTACAGAGGTTAATGTAGGTGTTTTACATGTCGAGCCTTGTTATTTTCATAAGCCTATAAACACTTTGGAGCCTTGTATTCCACAAGTCGTTGCAAAGTTAGCAGGAGGGATTACCAGGGTTTTTCCGCCTGCAAAGAGAGTTCATGGGTCAGGAGGGTTGGTGAAGGAGAGTTCGGGGGTAGAACAAAATGTCAATGACAATGAGTCTTTAAGAATTACCTGACTAGACCAAAGAAACAGGGTCAAGCGCACGGTGAAGGTGTGGAAACCAAAAAAATCGAAGCGGTATCTCGTTATGGGAATGGACATTGTTTTAGAAGAGTCCTACAACTTGGCGCTTTGTGCCTTAGTTGGGAGACTGGCTTATCGCTCTCGTTGTGTTTCACCCCTTGACGAGTGGGTGCTTAGGTGCTAAGAACCTTTGCTAGGATATTCTCCTAAGGTGCTATCACTACCGAGAGGATGGATGGGCTTTGTGTTCAATAGTCCAGAGGATTATGATTTAGTCTTGAACAAGTTCTGGAGTTACGACAGACATACAAGTCCTTGTAGAAATGGACATACAAGCGGGGCTCCTGGCAGTTTTAGATATTGAGTGGCAGGGTCTTTTGTTTGTTCAGCATTTGGACTATCTAGGGATACCATTCCATCGTACTATCTGCAGGTGGACTGGTCACTTGAGACATGAGTGTCCAAACATATTTGTCTCTTTGGCTGACGATGATTCTTTAGATGAAATGCTTGGTGACAGTGCCACTCTGCTGGAGGAAGAACAAGACCCACTGGATTATCCGGGGATTAGCTCAGAGGACAGTCCTACTGCGCCGAACACAATTTTTGTGGGTAAGCTGAAAAACCTTTTCCCTAAACTTTACTTCTTGTTATCTGCTTGGGAGCATGAAAATTTAAATTCTATCCTCTTCCCTGAACAGTCCCTAAGGAAGGTTCTAGATTCTGAAAAGACTAATTGTGTACAGCCTGAGTTCACTGCTTTGGGTGGGGACAAAACTTTGAATTCAAATGAGGTTTCTCCTATTTATGGGGTTACTGCTAATACAAATAGTTTGTCTAGAATTGGGGATATTTCTTTTATTGTTCTGGGTTATAGTGAGTTGGCCCTTAGTGATTCTGTTTTGGATAGATTGATTTATGATTTAGTACCTCCACTTAACAGGGATTCTAAAACTATTCCTTTAATGACCTATTCGGGCAACCTTCCGGTGGATAGTTAGCGAGTCCAAGGGATCTCCAAGGGTAACCAAGGGAATGGGGTGCATTTTGTTACTGACCCTGCGTGGTCAAGGGGTTTGGGGTTTGAATTATTTCTAATTAAAACAAGAAGTGCCCACTGGAAAGCAGGGGCTAGCAGTACTATTTCAGATACTTTACCTTTTACAATCACTGAATAAGGGGCGCTTAGAGGCATGAAATCCCTAGCAAGGGATAAATCACGATCCTTCTTTCCCTTAACATCAGAGGGGTTGGGGGACCCCTGAAAATGGCCTCCACTCGTAGACTCTTGTCTAAAACTTCCCCAAACATTATTTTTCTTCAAGAAACTTTGGTGGTTGCGGATAAGGAAAGATTATTTATGAATAGGATCATACACGACTGGATGATCTATGTTGTTAGTTCCGTGGGGACTTCTGGTGGACTTCTAGAATCTCGGGATCCAATTTTTTTTGTACTTGATCCCTATCTAAGAAGTGGTGTATTTTTCTATTAGGAACTCCTCTAATGGACAACACAAATATAACTCTTCTAAATGTTTACGGGCCCTGTCAGGACCACAAATATTTCTGGGATTCTGTGGATGGTACAGGTTTATTAGCACATAAAGACATAATTATTATTGGAGATATGAATTTCACTACTTCTTTTGAGAAGGTTTGGGGGCAATCAGCACAACTTGACTCATTGGCGGGTTTTTTTAAATCACTATTTTAAAAAACCAGCTTAGTGGATGTTGTCCGGCTTGAGGTCATTCCTACGTGGCATAATGATAGGTCCGATGCTAACAATATAGAAAAATGATTTGATCGGATTTACGTAGTAGAGGATCTCATCGCATCCACTTTGAGGTATAGGACCTGGGTTGAATTCCCTTTCCTGTCTGATCATGCACTAGTTTTCCTTGAGTTTGGTGTTGGGATTCTGGCGGTTGCATACCCTTTTAGGTGAAACCCAGCATGGATTGGCGATTATTCTTTTGTTGGGATGGTTCTGGATGTTTGGAACAATCCATGTCTTCTTCTTATTATAGGATCACAAAGGAGACTGGTTGGGAAACTATCTCTTTTAAAAGCTCGAGTTAAACTGTGGGCTAAGAAGAAGCGCCTCAGGGATCAGTTAGACATGGTTAAGATTGAAGAGGCTCTTGATTTCAGTTATAAACATTTGACACAGGGAACAAGTTCTGATACCTTTGTTCACTCTTTGTACACACTTGAGGCAGAGAGGAAGAAATTATTATTGGCGGAGGAAGAAAGGCGGCGTCGAAAGAGTAGGGAGATATGGATTAAAAGAGGTGATAAGAATACCAAGTTTTTTCACCGTTTTGCAAAATATAGAAGAAATAAAAAATACATCTGGGAGATAAAGGATGATATAGTGGGCATCCATTCGGGGAAACAGGCCATCAAGGAAGAAGCAATTAAATACTTCAAGTCTTTCTTTAGTGATATAGTCCAATACAATATTGAAGATCAGATAAACTCTATCAGGTTATTCCCAAATTTTGTGAGTGAGGATGATGTACTTTCACTAGAAAGGGTGGTTTCGAAGGATGAAATATATGAGACTCTAAGGGGTTTTGCTAAGGACAAAATTCTCGGTCCTGATGGATGGACCATTGAATTTTTCCTTACTTTTTTCGAGTTGGTTGGACATGATTTGTTAGATATGGTTGAAGAAAAAAGAATTAGAGGGGAGGTTATCAGTTTGATTAATTCAACTTTTCTAGCTTTGATTCCCAAAGTTAATAGTCCATCTTCATTTAGTAATTTTTGGCCTATTTCTCTTTGTAACTTATGTTACAAGATCTTTACTAAAGTTATTGCAAAGAGAAGCATGTGAGTATTGTCTAGATCACTTTTAGAAGAGCAGTTGGGTTTTCTTAAAGGAAGACAAATACTTGATGCAATCGGTACTACACATGAATGTTTACACAGTATTAAAAATAAAAAACTTCAAGCAATAATTCTGAAACTTGATTTAAAAAAGGCCTGTGATTGTACCAATTGGGATTTCCTAAGATTAATTCTGCTACAATGTGGCTTTGTGATGCAGGAGCATCGCTCCAAGCCAATAATGCGCTAGCCAGCCAGTTCATCAAGCGTGCATTCAATGGAGAAGAGGAGAGGCGCAACCCTCTCTTTTTTCAAATTTTGAATTTGTATTAAATGATTGTAAAGCTGAAGAGCCAAAGTCGTACCTTTGAGCAGACTATAGTTAGTGTCTTCTTAATGGATAACAAGTAGAAAGAGATCTAGATCCGATTCGGACTAGACAACCAATCAATGTAATTGAATGTAAATTAATGATAGTTAGTGAGAATGGAGGGAAGCGCTCAAGGAGCCCACTTTTGTAAAAAGAACCTTTGTATCTGTAGGATAGTCAGTCGATAGGGAAGAAAAATAGAGAATAGGAAGAAGAGAAGAGACGAGACTCTGTTGCAGTTCGAGCTCAAACACATTGTAATCAAGCATTATTGATTAATACAAACAGAGCAGTTTTTCCTGCATGTTATTATGTGTATGTCGATGAATGTCTTCATGCGTTGATGATATGTTGTAGATGTATGTTAGGTATGCATTTGCAGGTTACAGACAGAAGTGGTTGTCTATTGAGTTCTTTGATTCTAGGTCTGGTTCTTTGTGGCTTCATGCAAGAGGTTGCATGACAAAACACTGCGGGTTCTGTAAGCCAGTGCATAGAGTGCACTTCTGAATTCTGCGGAATTTGGATAGAGACGTGCCAAGAGGGTGCACCAGAGGAAGTCTTAGACTCAGGGAGAAGCCTCAAGGTTGTTGAATAACTTGGAGGTAAGACTGTGCAGAAGAGAGCACAGGATAGACCAGAATCACTGACGGATTCTGTAGAAGCTCTGCCAGGAGGGCATTGAGCAGTTGCATAGAAGGCACAGAGAAGACAGAATTTCTGAGAATTCTGTAAGGCTCTTCCAAGAGGGTATTGAGCGAATGCCTTGGTTGCATTGAAGGGAGGAATCTATTTGAGTTTAGTGAGAAGACAGAGTCATTGAGGATTCTGTTGAAGCTCTACTAGGAGGGCATTGAGAAAGTGCAAGTGGGCATAGAAGGAACTCTGGTCTAAGTTCAAAGAGAAGATAAGTGTCAAGGGAAGACCTTCACAGGGTTACTGAACACTCTGCAGGCTCAACAAAGTGTGCTTGAGCAGGAAGTTGCCAGAAGGAATTTCCATCCTTTCAAGAAGAGAAAGGGATAGAGACCTTTGAGGTCAGAGCCATAGACAAGCTCAGGACGTATATCACATTTGTGTGCAAAATCTCTACAAGGAGTGCATCGAGCAAGGAGTGGGCACAGGAAGACTTTTTTCAAATCTGAAGCTCAGGAGGAAAAGTGCCTTTACGCACAGAGTAATAGCTGCAAGGAGTGTAGAGGTCGAGAAACCCTTTGTGGTTTTGGAGTGAACTTGTCTCAAGTTCAGAAGCTCAGGAGGAAGAGTGCCTTTGACACAGGGCCATAGCTGAGAATAGCAGAAGGCCAATAAAACCCTTTGGAGGTTTCAAAGTTTGAGAAAGATCAGGAGGAACAGTACCTTTGCGCACAAAGAAATAGCTGCAAGGAGTGCAAAATCCGGGGAAACCTTTCAAGGTTTCACAATCTCGAATCTCTTGAGGGGGAACACCTCTTAGAATGCAGGTGAGACCCAAGGTCACAGGGTTCGCAGAGAATCAAAGGTCGAGACCTTTGAAACTTGGAAAATCTTCTAAGGCAGGAAGAAAGAAGTGCAAGCTCAGGAGGGTGCACAGCTGCCATTGGATTAGTTGTAGAGGACAAGATCTGGACCGTCGAGTCTACATTGAGGAGCAGGTAGGAAAGCACACAAGGGAGGAATAGATCTGGGCTGTCAGATTTGGGCGCATGGACCGATAACCATCAGACCCAGGAGGAGCTGCACGCAGGTTAATCTCGTGTAGGTGTTGGGAAGAGGACTCATCAAAGTCATGAAAGGATCGTGACCCAACAGGAGGACACGTGGCGAGTGGTCGAGGTTTCGGGGAAATCCCCGAAAGGAGGATTTTGGCATTTCAGCTACCGAGAATGAAAAGGGTAAGAATTCAGAACTCTTGACCCACGAAATCCCGAAAAGACACAAGTCATTGGATCAGGAGAGGCTATGAGCCATTGATCTCAGTTTGGGGCAAAAGATCGACATTTCGGGGTTCGGTACTTTGGTATTTCAGATATCGGGAGCTCGAAGGGGCAAGGAATTAGTGCAGCGAGAATTGTGAAATCTCAAAATTCGAAACTCTGAAAGCGATCAGAGGAATAGCCATAGACCAACCATTTCGGGATTCGGCTTTTCGGCAATCCCGAAGACAAGGAGTCGGGGCACTGGGTGATGAAAACCCCGAAGTTGTGAAACATGACGTGGATTTGGAGAAGGGCTGTGGTCACGAAGGACGCAGTCGCATAGGCTGGAATTTCGACATTTTGGATTTTTGGCAATTCCGAGGACAAGGAGTTGGAACGCTTGGCGTCGGAAGTCCCGAAGTCGCGGAACGTGACACGCCTTTGGAATTAGGGATGCAGTCACAAGGGAAGGTGTTCACATGGACCGAGGATTGGCTAGGGGATAATCGTTGATTGAGCCATTTCGGCATTTCGGAGAACAAGGGATCAAGGAGCCAGAGAACTCAACGCCAGAGTTCGCGAAACCCGAAATTTTCTTTTTCGGGAAAAAGGTCGCGGTCGTGTCTGGAGGCTGTGTGTAGGTGAAAGCTCGCGCCTGGTGTGTGTTTTTGCAGGTGGGGTTTTCAGGAAAGGACCTGTGGATCAGGTTCGTTGGGTTTTAGTGAAGGCCCGAAAGAACCATTTCGATTTTGCGGATCCGAAGGGAGAATGATCCTATAGCGGATTCTAGCCTGAGGGTCGGGGGTCTACGTCAGTGTGGTATCAGAGATTGTTTCTATCAGTATATTGCAGGCAGAGGTAGGTAGAATATATAAATAGGAGAGAAACATATTTTTCTGTTTGCATATCACAGACAAGAGGAGGACTGTGAAGGGATATAGTCTGATACCATCAAGTAGTATCAGAGCTTGTTTCTGTCGGTATATTGCAGGCAGAGGGAGTCAAAGGAAAGAGGAGGCAGAGTGATGAAACTCTATGATGATTGTTGCAAGTGTGCAACAGTCAAAAGACAGTCAGGACGACTGTAAGGAAAGGATGGAAGCACTCTCAGTTGCAAAGTGACAACAACAGACTTGCCAAGAGGATAGGTAGAAGGCAGGAAGATGGCTACTGAAGGCCATAGACATAGTTGAAAGAAGAACCACCAGCAGGAGAGCAAGGCTGAGATGGATAAAGAAATCACCGAGATCAGAGCGAGGATGGAAGATCTTGCATTGCAAATGCAACAAAGCACAAAATCACGATGGGTATATGAATGGCCCATGAAGGCGTAGGTGAAATGGCCGATTAATAAATTGTTGGCCAGAAGACAGCAGAGGCTGTTGAGAGGATGGGTGAGGCATGCTGAAGACCTCAATGAACCAGAGGAGGAAGTGGTTCACGTCTGTGAGCCAGAGGCTGGGAGAAATCTTAGTGATGATGAGGAGAAGAGGTCATAGGATGATCTCAAAGACTGTCAGGAGGGCAGAACAAAAAATTTAGGTTGCCAGGAGGGCAATGAGATGGGATCGATTGATCTCTTAGACTGCCAGGAGGGCAGAGAAGAAATCCCATGTTGCCAGGTGGGCAAGGGAGAGGAGATGAGACTGTCTGAGAGTCTCATGAACTCAAAGGAGAGTTCATATCAACAAGGAGTGATGAAAGGAGAGGATCAGAGGAATCTTCTGATGATTGGAGGGATAAAGGTATTCCTGCCAAGTAGCCCAATGGAGGCTAGTGTGTGTGTTGTCGATGCAGCAATAGCAGAAAGACAACTAGCAGAGACTGTCATGGAGGGAGAAATGGAGTAGACACTGATGTTTTCCCAAGCAGAGGAGAAGGAGCATTTGAAAGAATGGCTCGAAATTTTCAACCAGGAAGCTGAAGGGGAGACAGCTGCAGCACTGAAGCTGGTAGCAAGGGAAGAAGAAGAGCATGTAGATAAGATGCAAACTCCACGGGACATGGATTTAGAGATGCTGGAGGATTGGTTGAACCATCCAGAGCCAGTAAATGAATGCCATGAGAAGACAGTCATGCAGATGTTAGCAGAGGAGCATTCTAAGGAATCGCTCAGAAATTTCAGCCAGGGAGTTGAACAGATGGTGATGACTACAGTGCCGAGGCATGCAACAGAAGATGAAGGAGAATTCCATTTTGAGGAGCAGCTGGAGGAAGCTGGAGATATGCCAACAGGAGAACTGGCAGAAGCAAAACTATCAGAGGAGGAAGCTAAGCAACATTTCAATGAGAAGATTGCAGAATTGGAGTCTACAGCAAAGTGGCCAGCTAGTGCCATAGAAGAGGAAAAAGATGGAATGGGAGATCTAGTTGATCGACCCATTTACAGGGAAGAAGTGCAGCCGAGAAGACTTCATAAGGAGAGCCAACCACTGGAGCAGTTGGACATGGTGATTGAAGAGATCAGAAGGCTGATGATTAGATCAGCAGAAGCGGTCAGCAAAGGGAAGTTGAGTAGAGGAGAACCTGCCATAGCAGTAGGGCATATGCAACAGCAACAACGAAGCGATGGAGCGGATGGACAACTCCAAAGAACTGTTTGGGATCCAGGTGGATTTCGATAGACATGCTGGGAAGCTCATGATTTTTTCACAGCAGAGGAGTATGATGCAGGAGCATGGCCCCAAGCCAGCAATGCGCTATCCAGCTAGCTCATCAAGCCCGCATTCAATGGAGGAGAGGAGAGGCGCAGTCCTCTCGTTTTTCAAATTTTGAATTTGCATTAAATGATTGTAAAGCTGAAGAGCCAAAGCTGTGCCTTTGAGTAGGTAGTAGTTAGTGTCGCCTTAATGGCTGACAGGTAGAAAGAGATCTAGATCCAATTCATACTAGACAACCATTCAATGTAATTGAATGTAAATTAATGAGAGTTGCTAAGGATGGAGGGAAGTGCTCGAGGATCCCCCTTTTGTAAAAATAACCTTTGTATCTGTAGGATAGTCAATTGATAGGGAAGAAAAATAGAGAATAGGAAGAAGAGAAGAGCCGAGACTCTGTTGTAGTTCGAGCTCGAACACATTGTAATCAGGCATTCTTGATTAATACAAACATAGCAGTTTTTCCTGCATGTTATTCTGTGTATGTCGATGACTGTCTTCATGTGTTGATTATATGTTGTAGATGTATGGTAGGTATGCATTTTCAGGTTATAGACAGAAGTAGTTTTCTGTTGAGTTCTTTGATTCTAGGCCTAGTTCTTTGTGGCTTCATGCAAGAGGTTGCATGACAGAACACTGCGGGTTCTGTAAGCCAGTGCATAGAGTGCATTTCTGAATTCTGCGGAATTTGGACATAGACATGCCAAGAGGGTGCACCAGAGGAAGTCTTAGACTCAGGGAGAAGCCTCAAGGTTGTTGAATACCTTGGAGGTAAGATTGTGTAGAAGAGAGCACAGGACAGACCAGAATCACTGAGGGATTCTGTAGAAGCTCTGCCAGGAGGGCATTGAGCAGTTGCATAGAAGGCACAGAGAAGACCAAATTTCTGAGAATTTTGTAAGGCTTTGCCAAGAGGGCATTGAGCGAATTCCTTTGATGCATTGAAGGGAGGACTCTATTTGAGTTCAGCAAGAAGATAGAGTCACTGAGGATTGTGTGGAAGCTCTGCCAGGAGGGCATTGAGCAAGTGTAAGTGGGCACAGAAGGAACTCTGGTTTGAGTTCAGAGAGAAGAGAAGTGTCAACATAAGACCTTCACAGGGTTACTGAACACCCTGTAGGCTCAGCAAAGTGTGCTTGAGCAGGAAGTTGCCAGAAGGCATTTCCATCCTTTCAAGAAGAGAAAGGGATAGAGACCTTTGAGGTTAGAGCCACAGACAAGCTCAGGACAGATAGCACAGTTGTGTGTAGAATATCTGTAAGGAGTGCATCAATCAAGGAGTGGGTGCAAGAAGACTTTGTTTCAAATCTGAAGCTAAGGAGGAAAAGTGTCATTGCGCACAAAGTAATAGCTGCAAGGAGTGTAGAGGTCGAGAAACCCTTTGTGGTTTTGGAGTGAACTTGTCTCAAGTGCAGAAGCTCAGGAGGAAGAGAACCTTTGTACACAGGGCCATAGCCGAGAAGAGCAGAAGGCCAAGAAAACCCTTTGGAGGGTTCAGAGTTTGAGAAAGCTCAGGAGGAACAGTGCCTTTGTGCATAGAGCGATAACTGTAAGGAGTGCAGAAGCTGGGGAAACCTTTCAAGGTTTCATAGTCTCGAAGCTTAGGAGGGGGAACACCTCTTAGAACACAGATGAGACCCAAGGTCACAGGGTTTGCAGAGAATCAAAGGTCGAGACCTTTGAAACTTGGAAAATATTCTAAGGTAGGAAGGAAGAAGCACAAGCTCAGGAGGGAGCACAACTGTCATTGCATTAGTTGTAGAGGACGAGATCTGGACCGTCGAGTCTACATCCAGGCGTAGATAGGAAAACACACAAGGGAGGAATGGATTTGGGTCATCAGATCTGGGCGCATGGATTGATAGCCATCGGATCTAGGAGGAGCTACACATGGGTTAATCTCATGTAGGTGCTGGGAAGAGGACTTGTCAAAGTCCCGAAAGGATCCTGACCCAAGAGGAGGACACGTGGCGAGCGATCGAGGTTTTGGGGAAATCCCTGAAAGGAGGATTTCGGTATTTCAGCTACCGAGAATGAAAAGGGAAAGAGTTCGAAACTCTTGACCCATGAAATCCTGAAAAGACACAAGTCGTCGGATCAGGAGAGGCTATGAGCCGTTGATCCTAGTTTGGGGTGGAAGACCGACATTTCGTGGTTCGGTACTTCGGTATTTCGGATACCGAGAGCTCGAAGGGGAAAGGAATCAGTGTTGCGGGAATTGCAAAATTCTGAAATGCGAAACTCCGAAAGTGTTCAGAGGAATAGTCGTAGACCAACCATTTCGGCATTTCGGCATTTCAGGATTTGGCTTTTCGGCAATCCTGAAGACAAGGAGTCGAGGCACTAGGTGATGAAAACCCTAAAGTCGTGAAACGCGACGTGGATTTGGAGAAGGGTTGTGGTCACGGAGGACGCAGTCGCATAGGATAGAATTTTGGCATTTTGTTATTTTAGCTTGTCGGCAATTCCGAGGACAAGGAGTTGGAACGCTTGGCGTCGAAAGTCTTGAAGTCGTGGAACACGACACACCTTTAGAATTAGGGCTGCAGTCACGAGGGAAGGTGGTCACATGGATCGAGGATTGGTTAGGGGCTCATCATTGATTCAACCATTTCAGCAATTTGAAGATCAGGGGATCGAGGAGCCAGAGAACTCGACACCAGGGTTCGCGAAATCACGAAACCCAAAATTTCCTTTTTCAGGAAAAGGTCGCGGTCATGTCTGGAGGTCGTGTGCAGGTGAAAGATCACACCTGGTGTGTGTTTGTGCAGGTGGGGTTTTTGGGAAAGGACCTATGGATCGGGTTCGTTGGGTTTTAGTGAAGGCCCGAAAGAACCATTTCGGTTCTGCGGATCCGAAGGGAGAATGATCTTGTAGCGGATTCTATCCCAAGGGTCGGGGGTTTGTGTCACTTTGGGCTATCAACAACTAATTGGATTATGGTTTGTGTCATCTCTACAACCTATGCTATTTTGATTAATGGAGAGGATTCCAATTTCTTCAAGAGCAACAAAGGACTTAGACAGGGTTTCCCGTTGCCGCCCTTACTCTTCATCCTGGTTATGGAAGGTCTTAGTCTCTCCTTAAAGAAAGCACAAGTTGATGGTACTCTCACGAGGATAAAGGTTTCCAGATTGATAAAGATTCTTCACCTTTTATTTGTTGATGACATCCTTATAATGTCAAGAGCTTCTCTTGTTGAATGGGAGAAAATCCAAGTTATTCTCCATGTATTCTTTTGGGCCTCGAGATTGGTGATAAATGTACAGAAGTCAGTTTTCTTACATTCGAGAATCTCTCCGAGTACTGTCTTTAAAATATTTACTCCTTTTCTCCTATAAAGAGCTTGTTGTGGGCTTTAAATATTTGGGATATATGATGAAGCCATGTTTTTATAAGTCGGAGGACTGGCAATGACTTATTGACAAGTTCAAGACCAGGATAAATCACTGACCTGTAATAAATGGCTCTCCCTCGGGGATCTCTTTGTTTTAATAAAATCGGTTCTAGAGAGCCTTCCGTTATACTGGATGGCCCTTTCTCATATATCAATTTCGGTTCTCCACATGATTCACAAGTTGAGTAAATCATTCCTCTGGCCAGGAAACAAAAAAAAATGATGTTATCATTTTATGTAGCTGGCAATCCATAACTAAACCTAAACACTATGGAGGATGGGGACTACGTAATATATTTGTTTTCTATAGAGCTTTGGCATCAAACACCTTATGGAGAGCCTTGATGAAGTTGAGAATATGGAAAAGGGTGATCAAGGAAAAATATTTTCTCCATGGATCAGTGTTGTCCTGGTTGCGATTGATGGAAACGTTCTCGTCCTTTGGATCACAGACCTGGAAAAATATCTGAAATACTTTACCAGTTATTCTTCAATGGATGGCATGGAAGCTGAGATCAGGACATTGCATCTCAGTTGGGAGGGATGCTATCCTAGGTCTAGGACATGATTCTTTTCTAACATAGGACTTGGTAAACATTCTCAACCAAAGGAACATCCACCTCTTATATCAAGCGAGATGGATCTCAGAGAGAGGCACAATAGGCCAAAGCTAGTATAACGGTGTTGAGTTGGGTCTGGAGGAGGATGTTGTAGTGAAATGGGATATTTTCAGAAAGAATTTGTCTGATTTAGGTATATTTTTAGTGGATAGGCCGAATGAATTAATATGGACAGGAGGTGATATGTCGAGACAAATTTATGTTAAGAATGTTTATGAAGTCCTCTCAAACAAATTATGGAGATTCAAGATAGGGGGATGGAGGAGGAAATTATGGAAATGGGACTGGCCATTGAAGCCAAAGATTTTTGTTTGGCTTCTAGCTGAAAAAAAAAAATCTTAATATGGAAAAATTTGTAGAAAAGAGGTTGGAAGGGGCTTGGATTATGTTATTTGTGCAGAGTTAAGAGAGAATCAGGCAAACAAATTTTTGTTAGTTGTTCCTTTACTATTTCAATTTGGGAGGAAGTGAAAAAGGCTCTAAATATCACTTATGGTTGGAATGGCACTTCGTTGAATGATTGCTTCCAAAATTGGGCATCTCAGAATTTTAATTTACAAGCTCTTCTTACTTATATATGTTGGAACATTTGGTTGGATAGAAATAAATCAATATTTGAGGATAGGATCCCATCTTTGTAGAGAATTGCTTATCTTATTCTAGGAGCTGTGGGAAAAATGCGGGAAAAAAAAGAAGATTCTATACCTAGGCTTACATCTACATTCCTTCATGTAGATAAAGCTCATGCTTGGTTTGATGGGGCTGCTCAACAGAATGGTACTCTTTGGTCTTAAATGTAGATGAACATAAATAGTTTAGATGGAATTTAAACTGTGGAAGGGGAACAAATTCCACGGCAGAGTTCATGGGATCTTGGGCTACTCTAACTCTTGCCTCAAGAATTTTAGTTTATGACTTACATGTTTTGGGGGATTCCAAGATCGTCATCGATTGGCTTAATCGAAAAGGATCACTTAGGGTGGAAAATTTAGATGGATGGAAGGATAGAATCACTGAACTCATCCCTCTTTTGAGATCTATCTCCTTTGCACACATATATAGGGAAGAAAACAAGGAAGCCATCTGTCTTTAAAAAAAGGCTCTTTACTTATCCCAAGGGAAAATTGCATACAGTCAATGGGTAGGAGGCCATGAAGGCCCTACACTCTTTTTAAATATGTATTGATTATCTATGAGACTTCCTTAGTGCTAGCACATTTTGGGTCTATTGTTGGTTTTTTATCCCTCTTTGATAGAGAGTACTATTGGCGATGATTATAGTACTTTTTGTAGTATTTTCGAAGAAGAAATCCTGGACAGGTCTTAGGATTATGACTTGATTATAAGACTGCCTCCTATTTGGGTCTGACCATAAAAGGGATGTCTATGCTAGTGATGTACTGATTTTGTAAACAGATTATATTATTATTAATATAATGTGGAATTTTCTTTGGAAAAATTAATACTTCTCCTGGTAAGGATCCCTTTGTTTGAGGTGTTTTGAAAGCCAAAGAAGGATGTCCCACATTTGGTCACACCTTACAAGCCACCATTCTAGAAAGGTATAACATGAAATTACAAGGGAAATAATACAAGTACTTACACGCGTTGGGGGAATTGATACTTCTCATGGTAAGGATCCCTTTGTTTGGGGTGAGGTGAAATTTTCCAAATGTTAGAGAAAAATATCAAACCTTTTAATTTCAATAAAATTTTAAGAAATTATCGACTTTAATGTTGATAACATGTTCATAGGTTATTTCACAATTTTTTTAGGCATTTGGGCCACTATGGGAGAAAGATAGTTGTAGGGAGGTTCTTGTTTTCATTGAGAAATAATCTACTTTGACATGTTGACAATATGTTTACAGGCTTTCCCATTCTCTCAGGGGTTTGGAATGGTATGGGAGAAATATAGTTGTAGGAAGGTGCTCATTGTCATTGAGCAAAGATAGATAGGTTGTAATTGTCAGTATGTATTGATAAATCATTAAAAAGATCCAGAACATGGGTAAGGCAACATGCACTAGGTGTGAGGGTTGTTTATTACAAGTGATAAAGTTAGGAAGGTACCTATGTAATAAATACTAACATGTATAATAACAATATTTTTTAAAATACACCTTTGTATGCTTCTTCAAGCACTTTGTGGCAGTAATGGGAGCCTAAAATGATACTGGATATAATAACTTATTCATGATATTTGAATATAACCCAAGGATTTTTCATGGTGGCAGCAATGGGAGCCTAAAATGCTATTGAATGTTATAATTATATTCATGATATTTGAGTATAACCTAAATATTTTCATGTAGGGTGATCAACGGTTATTGCCTCTACACATGAAAAAGAACATAGACTCAAGTCATGTGTGAAAACCTCTTTTCATTTAGTGTAATACATGTCACACACTCCTATGTGTGTGTCCTTGTGTTATAGGAGTACAAGTGCAATGAAGGAGCATTAATAAAAGGTAGAAATGTGTCCAAGCAAGGTGTTCATTGATAGGTCCTTCAGGCTTGTGTAGCTACCAATCTCTAACAATATATTTCCTACCAATTTCTTTTTCCATGGAAGAAGCTTTTCCAACAGCTACAACCTACCAAGTTCCTTGGGTAGAGACTTTGATAGGCTATTTTCATAGAGATATAGATATACAGCTCATAACAATTGCTTTGCTTAGGCATGATTTAACCTGATAATAGAGATGTGTAAAGTGAAAGAGTTCGTGGTTTTCTCAATGGTCCCAACAGAGGAATTATTCCATAAATCCTTGTTTATTCAGCCCCCAAAATGGTAAGATTATTATAGTTTCCATGTTCAGGAGGTAGTTCACTTCAATGTTTGGATTCCCACCTTCATAAAAAAAAAAATCAAGTTTGATAGCCTACCCAGATTTGGCAATATATTTCCTAAGTAGATCAACCAAACTAGAGCAATTTTGCAGAGATTTAAAAAAAAAACAAACTATTGATTTGAAGGAAAAAAACACATAATTGAAGTATAAAAAAAGTTGGAAAAGGGGGCATGAGGTACCTATAATATATCTACATGAGGAAATGCGATGAATTGTGGAATGGGAATGAAGGATAAATAATTATTAGCCTTTGTACTCTCCAATGCTCCTTCTGAACCCTATGAACTATGAAGTAAATATTGCAACTTGAGCTTGCGGGGAAGATGCGAAACACAATCAATACAAATATAGATTTTAACCCAATGTTAGACAATATGATAGAGACGCCAATCCAATGTCATATAGTATTAAGTTCATTTTTTTTTATCATTTTTTAGATGGGAAATTCATGACAAGTAAAGGGCTATTTAGTCACCGGCCCAATAAAATTAAAGAAACAACTATTTTTAATCATGAATTTTTGTTTTAAAAAAAAATTAACACCGCAACATTAAAACTTACGAAAATATTTGGTGCATGGGTAGATTTAATCTGAAAATCGAATACTAGATCCCTACCAAGCATGGTGTCGTACTGCAAATAGTGCACATGAACCAATTGTGTTTCATCTTCTTAGTTTCAAACTCCTAGTTATATATAAATTATTAATATTAACATTTGCTTTGCAGTGTTAATCAAAGAGATTTACAAACATGAAAAATACACATCCATCCAACAATTCAAATGGGTAAACATGTAATATATATATTCCAACATGGGAGTCATTCCCTTTGACCTTGATGATCATTGTTAGTTTAATGTTATAGAAAAGGTGAGTGATATTGGTTTTCGGTTGAATTCTACGAACATCAGTAGTATATTGCTTGCTTCATACACAAAATTCTTGTTTTTGACCAAGATTAAAGGATTAATTATGGTTAAGGATTATTTCCACAAAGCTATCAATTTGAAGAAAAAAACACAGAGTTGAGGGATTCAAAACTTACAAATAGAGACATAAGGTAGCTATAGTATATTTACACATGAAAATGAAATGAATCTTAGAATGAGAACAAGGAAAAAAAACTATCAATTCGTGCACTTTCCAATGCTCCATGTGAACACAAAAGCTAATAATGAAGCTTGAGCCGAAATATTTAAGGGGAGAAAAGAAATGCATACCAAAATCAATACAAATTCTATACCCATGTCAAGTAGTAATAATTGCATTTCTTAATCATTTTTTAGTTAGAAAATCCTTACCAATACAATAAATGATACCATATAGTATCATTAACCATGCAAGATCACTCAATTTGTGTGTAGGTGAAACCATTGCATTCCTGCAACTTTATCATATATGTTCTTTGGGCCTTCAACAACTCACTCACCTCTACTCATGACAACGAAAAGGATAGAATGAATGCCCTAGACCCATTGCGACATTACTATTGATGTTAATGTAAGTGTAATTTAATCTATTGCTTAAATTACATAATCATGAAAAGATTGCAATCACATCATTTTTGGCATCCAGGGGCCAAGTGTCTTTATAGATAAAATAAAACATACATCATGTCTAAAATGTGTAATGTCAACAAAAAATATCTCAAAAACCTTTAATGATACAAAAACATGGGTCTATATGTTGACAAAAATCTTGATACAATAGACTAATCCTTTGTCCCCAACTTTGACTCCACGAGCCTAGCACGATAATAGATAATATTAGTGACTACTTGCATAGGAGCCATTGCAATCGTGATGATACTCCTATAACTTGGCACTATAAATCAAGTGGAACATCTACTAGTTGCATCCCACAGACCCCTAGAGTAAACCCCTCAAGGTTTTGCTACACCTCATGAAGTATTGTCCTTGGATCCATTACATATCATTAGGCTTGGCTTTGAGGTGAGAAAATAGATGAAAAGGACTAATTCAATGATAAATATATTAATTTACTTATGGTCGAAATCTATTATTTGATATATTGTTATCAATATATCCTTTAACATAATATTTGATATTTTTTATTCTCTGAAGGATAATAGTAAGCATGATGAAAAGTAGGAAATATCCTATGACATTTTAGATAGATTGTGCTTTCCTACATCATGGATTTAGATGCTCAACACACAACACTTCCTAGTTTGGTGGTACATGAAGATTTCAAAAGAACACTTGCAAAGATGGTTGATGACACCAGGTGACCATTGACTGCATTAACTAGAAAATGGTGGAAACAAGAGGATGTTGTTGTTGGGGAGAAGAAATGACATGTAACAATAGGTGGAGTGTGTAGGATGTTGTAGGAATTTTCAACCTCTTTTAGTGGTTCATAAATAGGCCTAAGAGTAGTTTTGGTCAACTCAATTGTCCCTTTCATCAAATTTATGACCAAGATGGAGCCTCCATAGATATGATCTTTTTTAACATTTTTATCCATAGCACCCCTTACAACAAACCTTAAAGTTGTTACCTCGACATAGTTGTTTGAAACTTCTCCCGATCCTTCTTTAAACCTGGCCTTGTGGGTTTTTCAAAGATAGAAGATGCCACTTACACTACTAAATACTAGTGGGACTTGCCTATCTCCATTGGAAAAAATCCATGTTTGAGTTTTATCAATGACCAGTTCCTCTATTTGTCTATCCTTCTTTATCTTCACACCCAAGTTCTTATGAATTCTTCTAAATCACTGTTTAACCAACGATCCTTAAATGTTAGGCCTCTTTCTATATTTCTCTTGCACAAGGCCATTTGATAAGTAAGTGGGAAATCGTTTCTTCATATTTTATACATAATATATGTATCATTGGCCCTTGAAAGCTTCTCCTCTATATTACCTCCCATGTCATTGCATTGTTCTTAATGGCTAACCACATAAATATGTGGGTCTTTTTTGGTGTTCTAGGTTTCCATAACACCTTCCAGCATGTGTCTAGTTCTTGGATCTCATTTGAGAACATTGCTCAAAATCTTAATTATTCTATTTTCTCTCCCAATACTAGATCATTTGACTAGGTTATATCATATTCTTCCTCCCATAAGCATACTTGATTCTAGGTGAAATTATCTAAAAAGGACTTCTATGAGTTTGCATATTCACCTTCCAAACCCAATTTCTATCCACTCATCCATTCTTTCTACCACATGTTTGTTGTCTCAAGGTTTGATATTTGATTAAAAGTATATAAGCCTCTATCTTGAATAATATCAATCATTTTTTTTGGAATTATGAATGAAACCCTATAACCTATCTATGGATTTTCACTGATCCTAACCCACTCTCCATTTCCCACCCTCTATCCTAATCAATTTCCTATCACAGGGAATGCATGAACAAGGACCATTCAATAAATAGAGACATTGTTTATGAGGTCCCTTCTATTCATAATCTTGTCAATCATAGAACTAGGCCTTGTGTATTTCTGCATGATAATTTGTTTCTGTAAACCCTCATGTTTTATAACTTGCTACAAACACTTGGTGACCAATGATTTCCCAAAGAAGTGGATATTCTTTAAATCATATACACCTTCCTCTTTACGCTGATCTATATTCTTCCTCTTTACGCTTATCTAGATTCTTCCACTTTACTAGGGGAATTCCCTCATTGTCTTTTTTGCATGTCCACAAGAATTTGAAGCATTTATTCCTAATTTTTGTAGAACCCCTTTTGGAACATATTCCATAGAATGCTAGTATATTGGCATTATTTCCAAAATTGAATTTACAAGAATCATTATTCCCTGAATTGATATACTTTCTCACGAGTATTCCTAGGGGTCTATGCGAACTACCCCTTATTATTATATTATTTCCTTTTAATTACATAGTGGGCCCATTACATTATTATGTCCACATTACATTCACTATCCCCTTGGGTATCTCCCTAGGTACCCTATATTATCCTCACTAGGTATATTAAAAGCCATCTACTGCAATACTGATTTATTTTGGATTTTATCTTTTCTAATAACCAAGCCCAATCTCTAGCCCCATATCCATTTGGATTCAATAAGAACCCCATATATTTAAACCCAAACTAAAAGTCAATATGTTTAAATGAAAAAATCTGTAGTAGCTCCCTTTCTTGTTCAAATTTTAGTCCATTAAAAGTAATCACAATTTTTTGAACAATGATATCTATAATTGAAGTATTGTTGTATATATCTAGAATTTCATAAAGCTTACTTGCTTCTCTCATAGTTCCATTATTATACAAAAGAACATCATATACAAATAAAACATGAGATAGAAAAAAATACACTCCCATATTTGTTATAGCAAGATTTGCCTCACCCCATGCAATCTTGCACAGAAGGCATTTCTCCATTTCCCTATGCAGACTTGAAGTTCCTTTTTGCAAATCCCAGTGCTAAAAATGTAATTTTTCCACATATATGCACCTTTCCTATATTACAACATGTGTATACGCAAGTTGCACCAATACAACCCGTGTACATCAGGAAATGTGCCCAAAATTGAAAAATGGTGTTGGGTTTCCATGTCACGTCACAAGATCAATGATTCTTGGCCTTCCATATACTGGAAACATTCCGACTCGATCCTTTAGTTCCACATGAAGGATATAAATGGGACAAATCCGAGCTATGGAAAAGAGAAGAAAGAATTCAACTTTGAGAGCAAAGTTACTCTAAAGAAATTATTCACTTCACATTGAGTCTGCATCCCTTTGTCCTTTAAGTCTAGACACATTGTTCAACCCCCAAGCTCTTCCCTTACTGATTGATAACTTCACTGTCTCTCTTATATGAACTTGCCTTTGGTGGAGGATTGAAGTGGTGGAGGCCCAGCTGGAAGGAACTTAGTTTCTTGGTTCTGAACCATGTTGACACAAAAGTCTGTAACTTATTCACTTCTGTTGATTATATCTTAATAGAAATACTCTTTTCTCGTCTAATTAATATATTGCAAATATTTGAATTATTATTCCATGGGAAGATTTGTTATGAACATTGATGGATTATGCTATTGAATGTGCTAACATCATATATTATCACCATATGCTTATGTTGCTTGGTTGTTGAGGACTACTTGCAGGTATATTTCTTTGGGTCAAGTGCTCAATGGTGGACTTCATCAACCGTCTGGACAAGATAGGCCTTTTATCTTGTCTTGCTAGCATATTTGTCTATATAGGATACTTGAGATTAGAGTTGATTTTTGCAGTCATTTCCATCTGTTGTTGTTTACCCCTAGCCATAGAGAGATTTTCCTCGTAACAATATTCACATTGAGATTTCTCCCACCCTCTTCGATTTTAGAATTTCCTTGATCAAACCTTTAGTAAAATCCCCGTTGTAATCCCCAATTTAATTAATGCTTAATGCAAATATAATGTGTGGCTACAACCAAGCAATGTATATGTGAATTGTATTTCAGAATTTTAATAAAAAAAAATGTGATGGTTGCTAGGGGATATGGACAGAGATGGGGGTTGATTAATCCACAAGAGAGGGAGGGTATAAGAGGATTTCTAAGAGAGGGGTCCAAGGGGGAATTACCCATGTCTATTATATCAACCCGCTTCCTAAAATTAATATGGGTATATGAACCTTCTAATTTTCTGATTGAGTGTTCCCAAATCCAATCATTGAATACATGTAATAGGGTGGTTGTGAGAAGTCACATCCCATATTTATTGGGAGCATGGAGCTGAAGTAAAATAAACATTGGGGAGTGTGGGAGTCAACATGCTTGAGGAAAAGAGAGGAAATTTGTATGGGGAGAACATGTAGTTTTCACACTCAAGTTTTTGGCATGAACACTAAGTAGATAATATGAAAGAAGAGCATTGGAGCTGGAGCAATGCTAGAGGGAAAAATATAGAGTGCATTTGGAGAAGAAGAATAAAGAGATAGGTTGTAAGGCCTAAAGAGTGAACTCTTGTGTGAGTTTCACTGTAACAACAAGTGATTGATGTTGTTTTCCTGGTAGTTTTCTTAGTAGTGAGCTCCCTTGAGTTCCCCAGTAGTGAGATTCTTGCATACGTGTGCCAAAGTGACCTTTATAAATGAATGGGATGCCTAATGGACTGATAGCAGTGAAGGGATACATTCCTTGGGTTGGGAAGGTCGAGAGGAAGAGTGATGGTGGAAAATTAGGATACCTATAGGAGAATACGAGTGGGTTGTGGGATTTCTTGTTTATGAGTGGACAGTGAGAGACCAACCTCTTTTGTGGATTGCAAGCCCCATATCGGGGGAGACTTTATATTGATATATGTAACAAAAAGTCCATGGTTGGGTGGAACGTCCATCCCAAGCAGTTGGTTGCAAAAGTATTTTAAAGATAAGTGTTTTATCTTGTTTATGTGTTGCATTATGAGCTTAATTGATGTGTATTAACTCTGTATTTGGGACGGAATTATATGTTGTTGTATTTTAGTTTATTAGATCCATTTATGTTTATTTATAATGTTGTAGATCCATCTAGTTCATGGTATCAACATATGGTTAAAACTATGTGTTTTCATGTAGCTGGTAAGCTACAAGATTAGTTAGCAGGAAATTTTAATTCTACGAGTATCTATGCACATAATGGAACTCAGATGGGATGGGGAACATTACATTATTGTATCAAAGCTTCTGGATCAAACATTGGACATGTATGGGCCAAGAACCAATGCATATTTGGTAAAATTTGTTGTTATAGATTTTATTCTATGATGGATTTGGGGAAAGATGGTGAAAAAAAAAGAGTGGAATCCCAAAATTTATGAGAAAACTCGAGTTTTAAATGCCTCAAAGCTATTGAAAGATGATACATGGCATCAATCTGCAAAGTTAAAATTTAACTTGGAAGGTCAAAGTTCATATTTTAATGGCCACTGAAGAATTGGTGGAATTTTGATGGATCAACGACTGAGATCACATTTGATTTTGAAATCAATGGCCCAGATTCATCATAGAACTACCCAAAAACTTATAAGTTTTCGGTAGTTGGGAAAATGAAAGAGATTGATGACCAAGATTTATTTTCATAGTTTTTCAAATGGAGTGAATCAACGACCATGATTCATTTTCATATTTTTGCAAATGGAGTGAATCGATGACTGAGATTCATTTTTGGTTGTTGGGAAAATGAAACAAATCAATGGTTTGGATTCGTTTTCAGAAGTTCGAAAAGTAGATCAAATCAACAATGAAGATTCATTTTCAGTGGTTTAAAAGGTGGAGTAGACCGATGGTTGGATCAGTAATTTTGGAAAAGAATTTTTGTTTCACCAACAGAAATTGCCAATGGTCAATGGTCAGGTTAGAAAAAATGGAGGTGTTTGGTTCATCTAAGAGAAATTTTCGATCATCAATGAGGGGAAAGAGGCTGATGATATGTCATGCCACATCAACATCCACAAATCATTCCATGTTAGCCATAGTTTCTTGTCAGTGTCTACGTGTCATGCCACATCAACATCCACATGTCATGCCATGTCATCCAAGAAAAGATCGATGGTTGATGGTTGGGTCGGCCAAATTGGCGAAGTGTTTTCATATGCCAGTAGGAAGGGCCAATGGTTAATGTTTGGGTTGATAGTTTCAACGATGAATTGAAAAATCGGTTGTCAAAGGAAATTTTCAATGGTCGGGTTGGTGAAATTGGCAGGGTATTCCGTGTGTCAAATGGAAATTGTCGATCGTCAATCGTCGATGGAGCTCGGATCCACGATCCAGATCTATTTTTTATTTGAGAGATCGATGGTGGATATTAATCCACGATCCTAGGAAAGGTTCTCTATATATTAAATAAAATAATTCAGAGAGAGATTTCCAATGAGCTATCCCAGATGAAAAGTAGAGCTCGTATGAGAAAGTGACAATTGAAATAGTTAAGGGTACAAATTTAGCACCAATTTACTTCTAGAGGACATAGCTATCTCACTAGAAAGGTATTGAGGAGGAGAAACTATCTATCCACCTAGAATTTTGAATTGGGCACTAAAATTGTTCTCAAAAAGTAATAAAGGAATTTTGCAGCATTGAAAACAAAACAATGAGTGGATATTACAACTTATGATGTTTTAACTTTTCTCTTAGAACTCATAATGATGCGTGAGTACAACCATTGGATAGATGTTTCAGATAGGAATGTGTCTAAGGAATTATATTTTGACTTAATGCATTGTGTCCTTCATAAATTGAGAAGAGGAATAACCTATAATATATTTAATGAAATGTTTTATAGTATGCATGTGCTAAAAATAATCATTGCATGCACATTTCTTACATAATTAGAGGTACAGAAAACAAAAAATTGTTCTTATATGAGGACTAGAGTTATGGAAGATTCCTATGGATCTTACAACCATGAGGAGGAGGTGAGATATCTTCATGGTGGCATGGCAAATGTTGAGATGTAATCTAATCGAAGAAGAGGTAGACAAGAGCATGTAACTATGAGAAGTTTGTAGAGAGAAGTGCAGAGCTATAGGGAGGATAATGAGAAGATCATGAAGGATCAAGAAGAGATACTTCATAGCCTAAACATGCTATAGAGGAAATCCAATAAATTCTATGAGCTAAATCAATCAAACAATGCTAAACAGGTGACCTCATCCATATCCCATAACAGATGGGATGGTTATGGGAATGATAGGAAGTCAATGAGTATTAGCAGGAACCATCATTCCTAGGGGAAATCCACTAGAAGAGCTCATGAAAGTTTAGGGTCAGGGAATATCCCAAGTTTTTCTCTTGTCTGAAGGTAGAGGAGAAGGCCCAAGGAGGGAATATTGGAAGGTGGATTCATGAAAATCAAGCCACCAAGTTTCAATGGTGAGAACAAGAAAGAAGAAGAGAATGAGGCCTGGTTGTTGAAAATGAAGAAACATTTACATCTACATGATTACCCCTCAAGGGTAGAAACAATTATTTAAACCCATCATTTGTAAGGAAATGAAACCATGCGGTGGGATCAACTTAAGAAATCCAAGCACCTTGATAAGAAAAAGATCTCATGGAGGCAGTTCAAGGGATATTTCCAAGAGGAATATTTGTCTGAGAAATACTTATGAAAGGAAGATGAAAGAGTTATTAGAACTCAAATTGGGAATCATGACAATGGATGAATATGAGAAGAGATTCTTTGAATTTATGAAGTATGTGGACTTCATAAAGGATGAGAAAGTCAAAATCCAAAGTTTTTTGAGTGGGTTACCCTCTTTCTATAGTGACAAGATACAATATTGTAACCCTGGGACTTTGGAGGAGGCCATAAGGAGATAAATGCATATTTATGAGTAGACCAAAGGAAGGCCAATTTTCCAAAAATCTTGGAATGACAAGATGAAGGTTAAAAAGGATCAAAGGAAAAAAAAAATTAAGCCACCCTTTTTCAAGAAAAACTCCCAAGAAAATCAGTAGGTTCAATCAACCCAAACTGTGCACAAGATCGCAGATTCATTTGGGAAAAGGCCAAGACAACAACGTGTACATTGTTGGGGATGTGAGGGAAATCATTTATATAGGGATTTCCCTCACAAAGGATAAATAATGAGGATTGTACACAACATTTAGGAGGCTAAAATAGTTGAATACATGGGATGTAACATGCCAAGGATTTATGTAGCCTTGGACACCAAGCAAGAAGAGTATCAATCCCTCGTGATTGAAGTAGAAGGTAGGTTTGATAACCAACCCATAGTAATTTTAATTGATTATGGAGCTGGTCATAGTTATATAAAATCTAACATTGTTGAGATATTTCACTTGCAAAAAAGTAAGCATAAGAAACCTTGGTTAGTTCAGTTAGCCACGGGTGATAAGAGGAAAATAACTGAGCTCTGTCCAATAGACATGAACGAAATTAGCACAAAGGAATATGTGAAAATCATACCATTAGGTTCATATGATTGTATAATTGGCATGGATTGGTTGGAGATGAACCATGTTGTCCTAGACTGTTACAAAAAGACAATCACATGTCTTGATGAAGAAGGGAAGAAAGGAAAGGTTCTAGGCATTCCAATAGTTGTAGTTGTTAGAGAAATTTTAGTTATTCATTTGAAAAAGAGTTTTAGGAAGGGATGTCAAGTTTTTTCATCCCATATGGAAGACTAAGCCAAAAATACAATGATAATCATTGAATACCATATAGTCTTGAGGGATTTTGAAGATGTTTTGGGGGAAATCCCAAGATTTTCTCCAAAGAGAGACATTGATTTCTCTATTGATTTGGAGCCAAGAGCTTGTTGGTTGTGGAGCTTGGTTATCTTCCTGATTCAGAGGTCTTTGTTTTCAGCTGTGTTTATACCCCACGAAGACTTTACAAACCAGAATAATTTACACTCCTCCATGCGGGGGAGTGTAAAGTGGGGTTACCCCCTTTGCAGGGTCCGGGGGCAAAGCCTCTAAAGGAAAAATTGTCTTGTAAATTTATATTGTAATTTCATTGTAAATATGGACCATTCATTATATGTAATATGCCATATCTAAAAAGTATGCAGAACAGAAATAAAATTCTAGAAATGGAAGATGAACAAAAATATAACCAGAATAACACCACAATAATACTGAAATGATAACAGAATAACACCAGAAAGACCGCTTCGATTACTGAGAGAAATGTTCACTTGCCTCTTTGAGGGGGTAGCCTCTAGACAAGAAAAGCTCTATTACAATAATATCCAAGCTAGGGTTCTCATACCCTCGACTCCTATTTATACTAAATATGTCTATCAATAGAACCATCTAGAGGAATATCCTTCTAGAGGAGGAAGCTTCTATTAGGTCTTCTTACATTCGACTTATTCTACTTTATAGCAAGGCCTTATTAGTATTGACATTTATTACATTGGAATACATTGTTCTACCTATGTGAGGGGTTAGGTCCCTCACATGTCCTCCTCCTTAAAAAAAATCTTGTCCTCAAGGCTTGAGATGTGGAAATTATAGCAAAATGGTAGCTGGTTCCAAAGTGGCATCTACTGGAGTTGTATCTTTCCACTGGACTAACACTTCCTTGATGGTTCGTTGATGCAGGCGACGCTCACATTGGTCAAAATTCTTGTGGTTGTAGCCAAATGGAGCCTTCTTCATCCAACTCGAGAAGGTTGCTTTGAGTTTGGCACTTAGTTCCAGTCACCTTCTTTAAGCATGAAACATGAAAAATAGGATGTGGCTTAGAATGACTGGGCAAAGCTAACTGATAGGCCACCTTCACCACATGCTTGAGAAATGTATAAGGACCATAAAATTTGGGTGCCAAATTCTGAAAATGGTCGGCCTTGAGGGAAGTTTTCTTGTAAGGTTGTAGTTGAAGAAACACCTGATCCCCTTCTGCAAAATGATGTTTAGAGCGACCTTGATCTGCTTGTTTCTTCATGCAATTCTAGGGCATGACCAAATTCTCTTTGAGGGTACAAAGAATATCCTCTTGAACTGTAAGCATTTGGTCAACCGCCTGGACCTTCGAGACACCTGGTAAATATGAGAGAACTGACGATGGATTTTGTCCATATATCGCTTCAAAAGGAGTCATACGGGTAGTTGTATGGTATGAAGTGTTGTACCACCATTCAGCTAGGGGTAACCATTGAGCCCATTGATTTTTCTTTTCTGATGCAAAACACCTCAAATATGTTTCCAAACATTTGTTGACAACTTCAATTTGACCATCCGTTTGGGGATGATAAGCTATGCTGAGATGCAATTGGGTGCCTTGTAGATTGAATAGTTCTTGCCAAAAGTTGTTGGTGAAAGTTGGTCGCAATAAAAAACAATAGAATGTGGCATGCCATGAAGATTGAAGACTTGATCCATGAAAACTTGAGCCACTGTGAATGTTGTAAATGGGTGTTGAAGAGCACATAAATGAGCATACTTGGAAAGGTGATCAAATACCACCATGATGATTGATTTATTGCCTGATTTAGGCAAGCCTGTAATAAAATCATAGAGATATTCGTCCAAATAGTAGGTGGAATCAGAAGCGATTGTAGTGTGCCGTGATATTTGACTGTTTCTCCCTTGTTGCATTGACACACATCACATTCGACCAAAAAATTACAAATGTCTTATTTCATACCATCCCAGAAAAAAAAACGTTTGACCCTATCATAGGTTTTGGTAAACCTAGAGTGCCCAGCTGTGGGTGTAGCATGAAGCTCAGAAAGCACTGTGTATTTAAGTTTTGACTATTTACTTAAATACAAATGACCTTTGTATCGAATCTCATTATGGAGCCAAGTGTACCATGGGGAAACTGGAGAATTGGAATGCAATTGTTGTATCAGATGCAAACTTTTGGGATCATGTAGCCATTCCTGGCAAACGAATTGGAGCCAATATGGTAAAATGAAGGAGAGAGAAAAAAGGGATCCTTCATCTTCATATTTTCAGAAAAGTGCATCCGCAACCACATTTTCTTTTCCTTTCTTGTAAATGATCTCATAATCATATCTAAAGAGCCTAGTCACCCATTTTTTTTGCTCTAGGGAGGAAATGCGTTGTTCCATAAAATAATTGAGGCTTTGATGATTTGTCTTAATTTGGAAGCGTTTCCCCAATAGATAAGGGCAACACAAATCAACGACATGTAGAATATCCAACATTTCCTTTTCATAGATTGATTTGCCCAAATTTTGTTCAGATAGTTGTTTGTTGGTAAAGGCCAAAGGCCAACCCTCTTACATAAGGACAACGCCAATAACTTTCCCTGAAGCATCACATTCCAGGACAAAGGTATTTGTGAAGTCAGGAAGGGCCAGGATTGGAGTGGTGCACATGACCATCTTCAAGGTTTTAAAATCCTGAGCAGCTGCTGGAATCCAAGTGAAAGAATTCTTTTTAAGGAGTGTGGTGAGAGGTGTCACAATATTTCCATAATTCATAACAAAATTGCGATAATAACCTGTTAAGCCCAAAAATCCTCGCATGATTTTGAGATTATTTGGGTGAGGCTAGTCTTGCATAGCTTCAATCTTTTTAGGATCCACCCTGACATCGTTCTTCCCAACAAGATTACCCAAGTACTCGACTTCTAAGGTGCTAAAATAACATTTAGATTGTTTCAGGAAAAGTTGGTGCTGAGAGAGTAGATGGAGAACATTGTCCACATGAGCAAGATGGTCTGTCCAGGTTTTTCTATAGATGAGGATATCATCAAAGAAAACTAAGACAAAATGATGGAGAAAAGGGCGAAAGACATGATTCATGAGGCTTTGGAAGGTGGAGGGGGAATTACACAAGCCAAAGGGCATGAACAAAAAATCATAGTGGCCCTCATGAGTTATAAAGGAATTCATAGGAATGTCTACCTCTTTCATACAGATCTGGTGGTAGCCATAATGAAGATCAAGTTTAGTTAAGAACTAGGCACCACTCAATTCATCCAAGAGGTCATCAATGACAAGAATGGGAAATTTGTCTTTAATGGTGAGTTTGTTGAGGGTGCGGAAGTCAAGACACATGTGCCAAGAATCTTCGTTCTTCAGGACCATGACCACAGGAGAAGAGTACGGGCTCGTACTAGGGCAGATAACACCCGCGTTAAGCAGTTCTTGAACCATTTTCTCAATTTAATTTTTTTGGGAAAAGGGGTGACAATATAGATGAATATTGGGAGGAAGGCTTCTTGGTATAAGGGGAATGGAATGATCATGAACACCACGGGAAGGCAAGAGTCCTTGTGGAGTGGAAAAGACCAAATGATGTTTAGAGAGGATGGATTGGAGGTCTTGGAGCATAGAGGGTGTCTCAGTTGCCATTATGGCATGGAGTTGGAAAATAATGCCAGAATGACCTTTTTTGAGCATATTTTCCATGCAATGGGAACTAATGATCTTAGGTGAACCAGAGGTGATGCCTTGGAACTTATATTTTTGGCCCTCCTGTTCGAATTGCATGGTTAATTCCTTGAAATCCATGAGAATGGGACCCAAATTCCTTAGCCAGTCTGCACCCAACACAATGTCACAACCGCCCATGTCGATAGCAAACATGTGAGATTTCAGGTGGTAGTCACCAATTTGGAGATGCACATTTTCACATCACCCTTCACATTTCATGGAGCCGCCATTGGAAATCATGATTTGGAAATTATTGACTGCATGGATATAGCAATGAGTTTCTTGGGAAATGTGGTGATGAATAAAATTATGGGTGCTTCCACTATCAACAAGGATGATGACCTTCCTATGCTTGATGTAACCAATTAGCTTGAGGGTTTGGGGAGCAGAGAAGACAGTGAGATCATTTAGGGAAATAACCGGTTCTACTTCGAGAGGGTTTGAGGTAGGGGTTATGTCCGTGGGTTCAGGTGACTCAGACACAAGGGGATTTTCAACATCCTCTTCTGAAACATCCTCCGTTATGGCCATAAAAAGATTTTATTCCTTACACTTGTGGCCTGAAAAAAATTTGTCATCACAATTATAACAAAGGCCTTTGAGTTGGTGTTCAACCATTTCGGCCCTGGTTAATATTTGGATCTTTAATGGAGTGGAAGGAGGAATGGGATTTACTGGTTTAGTGCAAGGAATAAATGGGGGTTTCTGGTTTTGAGAAGAGGCAACCTATTGTGCTTCCTTATCTTGTTTAGTAACCTCCACCCAAATCTAAGGTCGAGCCATGAGGACATGGGAATGAATCTCATCCTTGAGGCCACTGATAGAACATTCTCGGAAAAAATCATCCGACATGCCCTCTGTATGAAAAGCCAGTTGCTCAAAAGCAGCTATAAAGTCTTCCAATGTGCTAGATTGTTTCAATTTTTTCAAATGGCCTAAATGGTTGGTGTCGGTGTCAAAGTGTTCATAAAGCTCTACCACAAAGTGTGTCCAAGCAACATACCCTTGACGGGAAGTTTTTCTCCATTGCCATCATTGCCAATGTTCTTGATCTAGATGGAGAAAACCATATCAGAGTTTGGCCAAGTCATCTGTAATGTTATACAAAGAGAATTAATATTCCATTTGAGTCACCCAACCAGTGAATGGAGATTCTTATTTAGTAATAATGCCAATTCCATAGGTTTCTCTATAGTTCGAATGGATATATGAGCTTGCATGGAGAAGTCCTAGCCATTCTACTATGGGTAGGTTTGCCATCGCATATCTAAGTTTTCTATGAGGTTGGTTTAAAGCGCATAGATAAGGCTGCCGAATTGATCGTATTTATCTCTTTATCTTCCAATTCTTTCCAGAGGAGATCTTGGGGGACCCCCTCCCACTCATTAGCGGACCCCAGGGAATAAGCTTGACCGTACCACCCCTCCCTCCCTCTATGTCGAATAAGCTCTATTGGATTCGACCAATCAAATTTGGTCACATCCACCCGCGGAAGGCGTAGGTCATGCTGAAAGTGATGGAGATGAAAAATATGGGAATGAGAGGAAGTTTCAGCTTCGATATGCAAAGGTGGGTTAGATAAAGGGGTATCTGGAGGGATATGCAGTTTGGTGTAGATCATCGAAACGATAGATTCAAGCTAGGTAGTCATGTCCTGTTTGAGTTCCTCAATTGAGGCGGCAATGGAGGACTGAATGTTTGTATTGATTGTGGAAATATTGGGACTGAGCTGTTTCACTTCTTGTTGGCTCTCTGTGAAATTAGATTGAAAGGTATTGAAGCAAGAGTCCAAGTCTTGGCTATGGGTATGGGCCATGATGACGAGAGAACTGAAAAGGGGCGGGTGGGGTCAAAACTTTTGTTGAAAATTGATAAGTATGAATGTGATAAGGGTGAAGAGATAAATCCAATGGAATAGGTCTCAAATAATGGTGCAAAAATTTCCAGACTTTTTTTTTTACACCTGCGGAGTTATACTCTGGTCTAAAGAATACTGTAGTGATGAAATGCCAAAATTCTTAACCAGGAAGATGTTGATTAAGGTTGATTGTCATTGATGTCAACCCTTGAAGAAAGCCCTATAACACAAAGGTTGGGTAATGGACCCAAGATTTTTTTATGTAAATATGACTCATTATTGTCTTTTCATGGTTGATAATAAGTAGAAATGGATGAACTCCAAAGTGGTCCCCTTATGGTGAAAGCCCTCACAGGAAGATGCTTTGCGGATTGAGTTATCCTAGAAGTATGGTTAGAGAACTCACGCTTATTTATGGAATAAATAGATGAAGGTCAGTAATTTTTTCATTTAAAATATCCTAGATGGATAGTTATTTTCATTCCATTTTCGGTGGTATGTGGAATGTCACATAACTCCTAACGGTTAGAGAGTTATGGCCATGAGAAGTTGGAGAACCTAGGTTTGGGTAATGGACCCAAGTTTGTTTTATGGATAATGGTATGAGTTTTGATATATTTGCAGGTAATACTATTATATATGGATGGTACATGTCATTCCATTTCTGGTGATATGTGGAACGTCACATAACACCTCACGGTTTGAGAGTTATGGCCTTACAAAGTTGGAGGACCCTCTTATGTCATCTAGAAGCCCCAAAAGGTCAAAGTAGTCAAAGTGGTTTAAGAGACTTTACAAGGTAAATAATAAAGTGAATTGATGAGTGTACTATAATTCAAAGTGAATACAAAATAAAATATTTAAATAATAAATTTAATGGAGAAATTAGAAGTGGGTTAACCCTAAAATAAGGAAAGTGGGCAAAGTGACCTAGAAGATGTTTTTAAGGAAGCTACTTGGAGAGTATAAATAAGAGTCAAGGCTCTCTCGTTTCAAAAAAACTTGAGCATACTAAATACCAATAGGTTTCTGAGGTAACCAAAGGATATCTAAGTCGAATTTCCAAGGGAAGGTGAAGAAAATAAGGTCGGAATTCAAGGAAGGATAAATTCTTTTGATGATGCTTTCTAAGGTGTGTTATTTACAGGTCATCTCACCATTTTTTCAATAATTTTTTTTATAGAATGATTCAGACCATGAAATTTCTATTCCATTGAGGAAACATATCCAAATATCCATGGGAAAAAATTCATCTTGTGGGTCGTTGAATTTTTGGAGTTACACTCCGTGGAAAATAGGGTTTGTGGCTAGTCCTGAAACTAGTCAAAAACAAGTGTTTCGGGTAAAAACGTCTTAACTTCTTCATAACAAATCCAAATTTGGTAATAAAAAATGAGTTGGTTAGAGTACATTCTATATTATTCTTTGTAAAATTTTAATATCTATTCAACAAATATTCCATGCAGGGCACGCTCTACAAGGTCACTCTCTAGAATAAACCAGAATTCAACAAGGTATGCCATTTTTGCTATAAATACTTTTCTGAGAGGTTCCAAGTAGTGACACCTGGAGGAATTGCATAAAACACACTGAATAACATTGTGTATCAGTTTCATATCTTTATTCATTACAGGTGCACAATTATGATTATTTCAAGATAGGGTTGTGGACTA
>SNQJ01S0003679.1:29383-40067 GCA_010110895.2 Picea sitchensis | reverse complement strand
ACTAGATCATTTGACTAGGTTATATCATATTCTTCCTCCCATAAGCATACTTGATTCTAGGTGAAATTATCTACAAAGGACTTCTATGAGTTTGCATATTCACCTTCCAAACCCAATTTCTATGCACTCATCCATTCTTTCTAACACATATTTGTTGTCTCAAGGTTTGATATTTGATTAAAAGTATATAAGCCTTGATCTTTAATAATATCAATCATTTTTTTTGGAATTATGAATGAATCCCTATAACCTATCTATGGATTTTCATTGATCCTAACCCACTCTCCATTTCCCACCTTCTATCCTAATCAACTTCCTATCACAGGGAATGCATGAACAAGGATCATTCAATAAATAGAGACATTGTTTATGAGCTCCCTTGTACTCCTAATCTTGTCAATCATAGAACTAGGCCTTGTGTATTTTTGCATGATAATTTGTTTCTGTAAACCCTCATGTTTTATAACTTGCTACAAACACTTGGTGATCAATGATTTCCCAAAGAAGTGGATATTCTTTAAATCATATACTCCTTCCTCTTTACGCTTATCTATATTCTTCCTCTTTATGCTTATCTAGATTCTTCCACTTTACTAGGGGAATTCCCTCATTGTCTTTTTTGCATGTCCACAAGAATTTGAAGCATTTATTCCTAATTTTTGTAGAGCTTCTTTTGGAACATATTCCATAGAATGTTAGTATATTGGCATTATTTCCAAAATTGAATTTACAAGAATCATTATTCCTTGAATTGATATACTTTATCATGAGTATTCCTAGGGGTCTATGTGAACTACCCCTTATTATTATATTATTTCCTTTTAATTACATAGTGGGCCCATTACATTATTATGTCCACATTACATTCACTATCCCCTTGGGTATCTCCCTAGCTACCCCATATTATCCTCACTAGGTATATTAAAAGCCATCTACTGCAATAATGATTTATTTTGGATTTTATCTTTTCTAATAGCCAAGACCAATCTCTAGCCCCATATCCATTTAGATCCAATAAGAACCCCATATATTTAAACCCAAACTAAAATTCAATATGTTTAAATGAAAAAATATGTAGTAGCTCCCTTTCTTGTTCAATTTTAGTCCATTAAAAGCAATTGCAATTTTTTGAACAATGATATCCATAATTGAAGTATTGTTGTATATATCTAGAATTTCCTAAAGTTTACTTGCTTCTCTCATAGTTCCATTATTGTACAAAAGAACATCATATACAAATAAAATACGAGATAGAAAAAAATCCACTCCCATATTTGTTATAGCAAGATTTGCCTCACCCCATGCAATCTTGCACATAAGGCCTTTTTCCATTTCCCTATGCAGACTTGAAGTCCATTTTTTCAAATCCCAGAGCTAAAAATATAATTTTTCCACATATATGCACCTTGCCTATATTACAACATGAGTATACACAGGTTGCACCAATACAACCCGTGTACATCGAGAAATGTTCCCAAAATTGAAAAATGGTGTTGGGTTTCCATGTCACGTCATGAGATCAATGATTCTTGGCCTTCCATATACTGGAAACATTCTGACTTGGTCCTTCAGTTCCACATGAAGGATATAAATGGGACAAATCCGAGATATGGAAAATAGAAGAAAGAATTCAACTTTGAGAGCAAAGTTACTCTGGAGAAATTATTCACTTCACATTGAGTTTGCATCCCTTTGTCCTTTAAGTCTAGACACATTGTTCAACCCCCAATCTCTTCCCTTACTGATTGATAACTTCATTGTCTCTCTTATATGATCTTGCCTTTGGTGGAGGATTGAAGTGGTGGAGGCCCAACTGGAAGGAACTTAGTTTCTCGGTTCTGAACCGTGTTGACACAGAAGTCTATAACTTATTCACTTCTGTTGATTATATCTTAATAGAAATACTCTTTTCTCGTCCAATTAGTATATTGCAAATATTTGAATTATTATTCCATGGGCGGATTTGTTATGAATGTTGATTGATTATGCTATTGAATGTGCTAACATCATATATTGTCACCATATGCTTGTGTTGCTTGGTTGTTGAGGACTACTTGCAGGTATATTTCTTTGGGTCAACTGCTCAATGGTGAACTCCATCGAACGTCTGGACAAGATAGGCCTTTTATCTTGTGTTGCTAGCATATTTGTCTATATAGGATACTTGAGATTAGAGTTGATTTTTGCAGTCATTTCCATCTGTTGTTGTTTACCCCTATCCATAGAGAAATTTTCCTCGTAACGATATTCACATTGAGATTTCTCCCACCCTCTTCGATTTTAGAATTTCCTTGACCAAACCTTTAGTAAAATCCCCACTGTAATCCCCAATTTAATTAATGCTTAATGCAGATATAATGTGTGGCTACAACCAAGCAATGTATATGTGAATTGTATTTCAGAATTTTAATAAAAAAAAATGTGATGGTTGCTAGGGGATATGGACAGAGATGGGGGTTGATTAATCCACAAGAGAGGGAGGGTATAAGAGGATTTCTAAGAGAGGGGTCCAAGGGGGAATTACCCATGTCTATTATATCAACCCACTTCCTAAAATTAATATGGGTATATAAACCTTCTAATTTTATGATTGAGTGTTCCCAAATCTAATCATTGAATACATGTAACAGGGTGGGTGTGAGAAGTCACATCCCATATTTATTGGGAGCATGGAGCTGAAGTAAAATAAACATTGGGGAGTGTGAGAGTCAACATGCTTGAGGAAAAGAGAGGAAATCTGTATGGGGAGAACATGTAGTTTTTACACTCAAGTTTTTGGCATGAACACTAAGTAGATAATATGAAAGAAGAGCATTAGAGCTTGAGCAATGCTAGAGGGAGAAATATAGAGTGTATTTGGAGAATAAGACTAAAGAGATAGGTTGTAAGGCCTAAAGAGTGAACTCTTGTGTGAGTTTCACTATAACAACAAATGATTGTTGTTCTTTTCCTGGTAGTTTTCTTAGTAGTGAGCTCCCTTGAGTTCCCCAGTAGTGAGATTCTTGCTTACGTGTGCCAAAGTGACCTTTATAAATGAATGGGATGCCTGATGGACTGATAGCAGTGAAGGGATACATTCCTTGGGTTGGGAAGGTCGAGAGGAAGAGAGCTGGTGGAAAATTAGGATACCTATAAGAGAATACGAGTGGGTTGTGGGATTTCTTGTTTCTGAGTGGATAGTGAGAGACCAACCTCTTTTGTGGATTACAAACCCCATATTGAGGGTGACCTTATATTGATATATGTAACAAAAAGTCCATCCCAAGCAGTTGGTTGCACAAGTATTTTAAATATAAGTGTTTTATCTTGTTTCTTTGTTGCATTATGAGCTTAATTGATGTGTATTAACTCTGTATTTGGGAAAGAATTATATGTTGTTGTATTTTAGTTTATTAGATCCATTTTATGTTTATTTATAATGTTGTAGATGCATCTAGTTCATGGTATCAACACATGGTTAAAACTCTGTGTTTTCATGTAGCTGGTAAGCTACAAGATTAGTTAGCAAGAAATTTTAATTCTATGAGCATCTATGCACATACTGGAACTCAAATGGGATGGGGAACATTACATTATTGTATCAAAGCTTCCGGATCAAACATTGGACATGTATGGGCCAAGAACCAATGCGTATTTGGTAAAATTTGTTGTTATAGATTTTGTTCTATGACAGATTTGGGGAAAGATGGTGAAAAAAAAGAGAGTGGAATCCCAAAATTCATGAGAAAATTCAATTTTTAAATGCCTCAAAACTATTGAGAGATGATACATGGCATCAATATGCAAAGTTAAAATTTAACTTAGAAGGTCAAAGTTCATATTTTAATGGCCACTGAAGAATTGGTGGAAGTTTGATGGATTAACGACTGAGATCACATTTGATTTTGAAATCAATGGCCCAGATTCATCATAGAACTACCCAAAAACTTATAAGTTTTCGGCGGTTGGGAAAATGAAAGAGATTGATGACCAAGATTTATTTTCATAGTTTTTCAAATGGAGTGAATCGATGACCATGATTCATTTTCATATTTTTGCAAATGGAGTGAATCAATGACTGATATTCATTTTTGGTTGTTGGGAAAATGAAACAAATCAATGGTTTGGATTTGTTTTCAGAAGTTCGGAAAGTAGATCAAATCAACAATGAAGATTCATTTTCAGCAGTTTAAAAGGTGGACAAGATCGATGGTTGGATCAGTAATTTTGGAAAAGAATTTTTATTTCAACAACAAAAATTGCCAATGGTCGATGGTCAAGTTAGAAAAAATGGCGAGGTGTTTGGTTCATCTAAGAGAAATTGTCGATCATCAATGAGGAGAAAGAGGGTGATGATGTGTCATGCTACATCAACATCCACATATCATTCCATGTCATCCATAGTTCCTTGTCAGTGTCTACATGTCATGCCACATCAACATCCACATGTCATGCCACATCATCCAAGAAAAGGTCAATGGTTGATGGTCGGGTCAGCCAAATTGGTGAAGTGTTTTCATATTCTAGTAGGAAGGGCCAATGGTTAATGGTTGGGTTGATAGGTTCAATGATGAATTGAAAAATTGGTTGTCAAAGGAAATTTTCAATGGTCAGGTTGGTGAAATTGGCAGGGTATTTCGTGTGTCAAATGGAAATTGTCCATCGTCGATTATCGATGGAGCTCGGATCCACGATCCAGATCTATTTTCGATTTGAGGGATCAATGGTGGATATTAATCCACAATCCTGGGAAAGGTTCTCTATAGATTAAATAAAATAATTCGGAGAGAGTTTTCCAATGAGCTATCCCAGATGCAAAGTAAAGCTCGTATGAGAAAGTTACAATTGAAATAGTTAAGGGTACAACTTTAGCACCAATTTACTTCTAGAGGGCATAACTCCTTGCTTAAAAGTCCATTTGGAACACAAGAATAGTATATGGAAACATTATGAACCATAGAAGTCATCCATGGAATCATATTTGGAATATGGATATGTAAAAATGTCCAGGAGGAGAATGAAGACACCTATAACATACATGGATAAATTGAGAAAATAGTCTAAACTTCTTTAGACAATAATTCTTAGCTCGGAGCTCATATTTGAGAAAATGAATAGTCACTAGAAAGGTATTGAGGAGGAGAAGCTATCTATCCACCTAGAATTTTGAATTGGGCACTAAAATTGTTCTCAAAAAGTAATAAAGGAATTTTGCAGCATTGAAAACAAATCAACGAGTGGATATTACAACTTATGATGTTTTAACTTTTCTCTTAGAGCTCATAATGATGTGTGAGTACAACCATTGAATAGATGTTTCAGATAGGAATGTGTCTAAGGAATTATATTTTGACTTAATGCATTGTGTCGCTCATAAATTGAGAAGCGGAATAACCTATAATATATTTAATGAAATGTTTTTTAGTATGCATGTGCTAAAAATAATCATCACATGCACATTTCTTATAGAATTAGAGGTATAGGAAAAAAAAATTGTTCTTATATGAGGACTGGAGTTATGGAATATTCCTCTGGATCTTACAACCATGAGGAGGAGGTGAGAGATCTTCATGGTGGCATGGGAAATGTTGAGACGTAATCTAATCGAAGAAGAGGTAGACAAGAGCGTGTAACTATAAGAAGTCTATAGAGAGAAGTGTAGACATATAGGGGGGATAAAGAGAAGATCATGAAGGATCAAGAAGAGATACTTCATATCCTAAACATGCTATAGAGGAAATCCAATAAATTCTATGAGCTAAATCAAGCAAACAATGCTAAACAATTGGCCTCATCCATATCCCATAACAGAAGGGATGGTCATGTCTCCGAGGTGTAGGACAGTTGGTGACGGAGTGTGTTGTTAAGCCACTCCATGTTTAAAAGTCATCGGTTCGAAACCTGCGGGGACAAAAAATCCAACCATGTTAAGGGTTGGTGTGGCTCAGGCTGGGTGCGATCTGACATCAACCTACCCCTCAGCGGGCGGTCGCTCCACCAGGACCTTTCTCTTTCTCAATGGCCCGAAGAGTCGATGCTCTCCCAACTCTCTCGGGAGTTGTTTACCCAGAGTCTCCTCGGCAGTATCCCCTTCGCTAGTCGGGTGATCGGGTCTCGCGATATCGCGAGGCTTGCAGCTCTGTCCTTGTGCAATCAAACGCCTAAAATCCGATCCCCGATGGTCAATAGTAAACCTCGGGGTATCGTCACTCGTGATGCCGAGCCCTTGTATTTCGAAACCCCGAGTACCGAGGTACCGATGCCATGTGTTACACTCCGCACAACCTCCGTGGCTCCCGTCGCAACTCGTAACTTCGCGGTCTCTCCGCGCTGCTTCAGACTTCGAAAACGCCGAAGTGCCGAGTCTCGAATCCTCGAGATCTCGGGCCACCTATCCCTCCGATGATTGACGGGTCTGATTAAATCGGGGAATCACGACTCGCGATTCCGACATGCATGCAACTCTGCACTTGTCACCCCGATGTGTCGATATGTAAATGACTCACGGCCTCCTCCGCGCGCCTGCGAGTTGGCTCCCTCACAGCTCCTTCACGACTTGACGGTCTGAAGTATTTCAAAGATCTACTCGACAACTTCAAGTCGTCGATTCTCTTCCTCTTGAAAAGTTCTTTGCTTCACTACCTCCGCTCTGTGTGAACTTCACCGGGGTCCGTTCCCTCCGTGAAGCAAAAGTACTATCCCTCTTGAACTTCTATAACCCTGACTCCTTCAGAGGTCCTCTTCGAGCACGCTCCTCGCACTCGACCTTCAACAAACTCTCAACCGTGCTGAAGTCTTCCCGATCCCGTGCACTCACAGTCACAGCAAACCCGGTCTTACCCTTCTCAGACTTACTACTGAGACTCCACGTTTGACCTGCACTTCACCTGCACGACTCGAACAAGCAGAATTCACTCTAGGCAACCGAGAACAAGAGTTTAACTACTTAACCTCCTCGACACACTCCATGCGGAGGAATTTGACTGCACTCTATGCAGGAATCTCCTGGCTCAAGCAGAGAAACAATTGAAACTCATTTCTCATTCCCTCAGGTTTCGAACCTGATATGCAATCACATATGCAGCATAAAGGAGATAAGCATAAAAAGAAGCAAACATGCATAAGCATAATATCAACAACACACAGAGATCAAACATATCCATGGAATTGAATCAAAGTCTTTCCTATTTATTCAATGTCTGTACATGGAAGTTCTTCACCAGCTCTCTGCTCTGCTCTTCTCTCTTCAGTATGCAAGAATGAACAACAATAAAATGTACAAGGGAGGGTGTCTATATTCCGTTTTCCCTCTCGAAAGTAGAAATGTCTAATCTACAGTTAATTTCTATCTAACAACATTAATTCAAATAAATGCCTTCCTATCTACTAATACAATACAAGTGCGCTTCGCTATGAATGCTCTCCTTCAAATGGCGGCGCAACAATCTTTTCCAAGTAACTCAAAAATGTATGTGCTAGCGCGGCCTAGCTGTTCCTTTGCCTCCACGCGCTGGCTCGCTTGATCTAGATGTGGATGCTCCTGCATCATACTCCTCAGCTCAAAAAGATTTCATGGGCTCCTGTCCATGAGATGCTGTACGGTGTGACCATGCTTTTGTATTATTGCCTCTGTTTCCCAACTGGCATCCTCCACTGGGTGGTTTTTCCACTTCACTAGGTACTCAAAGTACTGTTTTCTCCTAGTTTTCTTTCTTGCTCTTTTATCCAGTATGCACTCCATCTATGGCTTATGTGCAACTGGCAACTGCTTCTGCCACTGGACCATTGGTTCCTCAGTTCCAATTCTTGCTTCATCAGTCTTGTATGGGTATAAATCCGAAATGTTGAAAATCGGAGATATCCCGATGCCCTTTGCCAACTCAAGCTCATATGCATTCGCACCAAATTTTCTTAAAATTTTGCACGGCCCAATTTTCTTCATCTTGAGCTTGTTATACGTTCCCCTTGGGAACCTTTCTTTCCGCAGGTGCGCCAGAACCATGTCTCCAACTTCAAACTGAAGTTGTCTTTTCCTTTGGTCGGCTCTGCGCTTGTACTCTTGATTTGACTTCTGCAGTCACTGCTTCACCTCCGCGTGAGTTCTCTCATCGCCTCAGCGAACTCTTCAGCCCTTGCGCTGCTAGTCTCAGCCTGTTCTGGCTCCCTGAGCTCAGACACCCCTCTAGGCTGTGTCCCATACAAAATTTGGAATGGGCTCTTACCTGTGCTCCGATTCACCGAATTGTTGTACGCAAATTCTGCCTGTGGTAGGATCTGGTCCCAACTGGTGTGATGCTCAGTCACCAGGCTTCTCAATAAGTCCCCCAGGCTTCTGTTTACTACTTCGGTCTGTCCATCTGTCTGCGGATGGTAAGCAGAACTGAATGCTAAATCAGTCCCCAGCTTCTTCAATAGCGTCCTCCAAAAATGATCGATGAACTTTGTGTCCCGATCCAAGACTATGCTTCTCGGCAATCCATGTAATTGGACAATCTCTTTGAAAAACAAGTTCGCGATGTGGGTCGCATCGCTGGTCTTATGACACGGGATGAAATGTGCCATCTTCGAGAACCTGTCCACTACCACAAAAATGGAATCAACTCCACACTGCGTTCTCGGTAAACCCAACACAAAATCCATGCTAATAGCTTCCCATGGCCTCTCGAGTATAGGCAACGGCTGATAGAACCCCGTGTTCTGCTTCCAGCCTTTTGCATGTTGACATATTCTGCACCTGTCAACATACCTCTTCACATCTGCACGCATGCCTGGCCAAAAATACGATTCGCTCAGCTTTGCGAATGTTTTGTCATGTCCAAAATGGCCTGCTAAGCCACCGTTGTGCTTTTCTCTCACCAAATTCTCTCTCATAGAGCAATCTGGTATGCACAATTGATTTCCCTTGAATAGCAATCCATCCTGTATCAGGAAATCTATCCATGGACTCCTATCTCTTAGCACTGGATTCTCGGCTGCTTCGTATGCCTCACCGAAATCAGCGTCGCCTGCATACATCTCCTTCAGGTTCTCAAAACCTAAAGTCTTGACTCTGAATTCCTACAGTAATAAACATTTTCTGCTCAAGGCATCTGCTACCTTGTTCGCAGCTCCCAAAATGTTCTTTATGACAAATGTGAAGTTTTTCATATACTCCACCCATTTCGCATGCTTCTGATTCAGCTTCTCCTGCTGACTTACAAACTGCAATGCATGGTTGTCGCTGTACAAAATGAACTCCTTGGGTGTCAAATAATGCCTCCACTTCTTTAATGCCTGAATGATGGCATAGAACTCTTTATCGCACGTGGAGTACTTTACCTTGGCATCATCTAGCTTCTCACTGTAATACGCCACAGGTCTGTCATCCTGACTTAAAACCCCTCTAACAGCGTATCCGCTGGCATCACACTTCACCTAGAAGGTCTTCTGAAAATCAGGCAGCACTAGGATTGGCTGCTCAGTTATCTTTCGCTTCAACAGATTGAAGCTCTTCTTGGCCTCTACCGTCCACTGAAAAACCTTGTGCCGCTTTCTCACGGTGTCCATCATCGCGGCGCTAATTCCACTGAAATTTCGAATGAATTTCCTGTAGAAGCTTGCCAAACCGTGAAAGCTCCTTACCTCAAAAACATTTCTCGGCGACGGCCAATTTCTGATCACCTCAACCTTCTCAGGATCCATCTTCAATGTATTCACTGAGATCACAAAACCCAAATAAATGAGTTCTGTCTGCATGAAGGAACACTTCTTCAAATTGATCAGCAGTTTCTCCTGCTGTAACCTTCTCATCACAATGGCTAAATGCCTCAAATGCTCAGCCTTCGTCTTGCTGAAAATTAAGATATCATCAAGATATACGACCACGAAATTGCCGATGAATTCCCTCAGGACTTCATTCATCAGCCGCATAAATGTACTAGGCGCGTTTGTCAACCCAAATGGCATGACCAGCCATTCGTACAAACCCTTGTTTGTTTTGAATGCCGTCTTCCATTCGTCTCCCTCTCTCATCCGGATCTGATGATATCCGCTCTTGAGATCTATCTTGGAAAAATAATTTGCCCCGCTTAGGCAATCCATCAAGTCGTCCATTCTCGGTAACGGAAACCTATACCTGATGGTGATCTTGTTTATCGCTCTGGAGTCTGTACACATCCTCCAGCCTCCGTCCTCCTTTGGGCTCAGTACCGTTGGAACGACACATGGACTCAGACTCTCTCTGACCAGTCCTTTATCCTGCAGACCCTGAACCTGCCTTTTGACTTCCTCGTTCTCCTGAGGTGTCAATCTGTACGCTGCCTTGTTCGGAAAACTTGCTCCAGGAATGAGGTCAATGTGGTGACTCACACTCCTCATCAGTGGTAATGAACGCGACAGTTCATCCACAATGATATCAGCAAACTCTCCCAGTATTTGCTGAATCTCCTCTAGTAAGTCGTCCACTCTTGTGCTTGTCAGAACAACTCTCGGCTTCCTGACAACAAAGAATTGTGGATCCTCATCCCTCTCCAGCTCTGTGAGAAGTTCCTTCCCACTCATGAGAAGTATTGTGCTGCTACTCTCTGGCTTCACTTCCTTATCTTTTATCGGCAGCAGTTTATGGTGTCTCCCATCCTTCTCCAAGGTGTATGTGTTCATCCTCCCGTCATGAACAAAATTTCTATCATATTGCCATGGTCTACCCAGAAGTATATGGCATACGTCC
>SNQJ01S0003679.1:17554-29348 GCA_010110895.2 Picea sitchensis | reverse complement strand
ACCACGAGACTTTATATGGACTCGGGTGCTTAGTTGTTGTTAGCTCCAGTTTCTCCACCATCTCGGATGAAACGAGATTATCAGTGCTCCCGCTGTCAATGATGACTTTGCATTTCCTGTCCTTGGCTGTACAAGCCGTTCTGAACAGTCTGCTTCTCTGCACTGAGCTTTCCACCTCTTTCCCAGGTGTCAAAAGGATCTTATGCGTCCCTAGTGATCTCTCGCTGTCAGCGTCTTCACTCTCAACGTCACGCCTCTACGCCTCAATGACGTGAGCTTTTCCTCCGTCCATTTTTCTCTCTGGACAGTCCACGGTTTTATGTCCGTCTTTACCACACATGAAACATGTGATAACTCCTCCTCGACCTCTGCCTCGACCTTGGGTACGAGGAAATGTAATTGCGTCATTATATTCTTCCTGCTGATCATCCTGCTGCCTCCTCAGCTCAAAATTTTGCTGCCTTTGCTGTGAGGTTCCACCTTTTTCAGCTTTTCCCTGAGGTCTCTTCCACTCCTCCTTGGGCTTTTGAATTCTGTCTTGGACAACCGCTTTGCCTCTTGGCTGGCTTCTGCCTCGCCCTCCCTGTCCTTGTCTGCGGCTCATCTTTTCTTCGGCTTTCAGAGCCATCTGGTACGCATCCTCAACAGTTCGGATGGTAACCATGCTCAACTCGTCCTGAATATCATACCTGAGACCATTCAGGTATCTTGCCACCTTCTCGTCATCACTTTCTCGATGACCAGCTCAGATGTTGAGCCTATAGAATTCTTCGGTGTACTCTTTCACCATCATCAACTTCTGTCTCAGGTTCTACATGTACCTGAACAGAGTGATCTGGTAGTCCCTCGGTTGAACTTTGCCTTCATCTTAGCGATCATCCGATCCCAGCTTTTGATCTTCTATTTGCCTTTGGAACGCCTGTCTGCCTGCAGCTCGTCCCACCATAGGGCTGCATGTCCTTTCAGCTTTGTGACTGCATGCCTCACCTTCTTGTCCTCTTCGATATCTTCGTAATTGAAGTAGGTGTCGAGTGCTCGGATCCAATCCAGCAACTCCTCTGCATTCAGACTTCCCTCATAGACGGGAACGTCCATTTTCGTCTTCGAGCTCATTCTCGAAATGGCTCTGATCAACCTTTCTGTTGATGCATCCTCTACAGTGACCTCTTCTTGGTCGTGTCCAGCTTCTTCCTCCACCTCGGAATCGCTGAACTCTGTTGTGCCAGCTCCATGCCTCTGGGTGGTCTCCATATCTTCGAGTCTCTCCCTGAGATCTCGTATCTGACGTTCCATCTCTGGGTTGCCTGCTGGCCTACCCCTTCTTCGGGCGTCCCTGTCTTCACGATCAGGTGACTGCCTTTCCCTTCGCGGCGGCATTCTGTCTTTTCTGTCTCTGCTTCAAAAAACAAAGACACTTCGGCTCTGATACCACTCTGACGTCAACCTACCCCTCAGCGGGCGGTCGCTCCACCAGGACCTTTCTCTTTCTCAATGGCCCGAAGAGTCGATGCTCTCCCAACTCTCTCGGGAGTTGTTTACCCACAGTCTCCTCGGCGGTATCCCCTTTGCTAGTCGGGTGATCGGGTCTCGCGATATCGCGAGGCTTGCAGCTCTGTCCTCGTGCAATCAAACGCCGAAAATCCAATCCCCGATGGTCAATAGTCAACCTCTGGGTATTGTCACTCGCGATGCCGAGCCCTTGTATTTCGAAACCCTGAGTACCGAGGTACCGATGCCATGTGTTACACTCCGCACAACCTCCGTGGGTCCCGTCGCAACTCGTAACTTTGCGGTCTCTCCGCGCTTCTTCAGACTTCGAAAATGCCGAAGTGCCGAGTCCCGAATCCTCGAGATCTCGGGCCACCTATCCCTCCGATGATCGACGGGTCTGATTAAATCTGGGAATCGTGACTCGCGATTCCGACATGCATGCAACTCTGCACTCGTCACCCCGATGTGCCGATATGTAAATGACTCATGGCCTCCTCCGCGCGCCTGCGAGTTGGCTCCCTCACAGCTCCTTCACGACTTGATGGTCTGAGGTAATTCAAAGATCTACTCGACAACTTCAGGTCGTCTATTCTCTTCCTCTTGAAGAGTTCTTTGCTTCACTACCTCCGCTCTGTGTGAACTTCACCGGGGTCCGTTCCCTCCGTGAAGCAAAAGTACTATCCCTCTTGAACTTCTATAACCCTGACTCCTTTAGAGGTCCTCTTCGAGCATGCTCCTCACACTCGAACTTCAACAAACTCTCAACCGTGCTGAAGTCTTCCCGGTCCCGTGCACTCACAGTCACAGCAAACCCAGTCTTACCCTTCTCAGACTTACTACTGAGACTCCACGTTCGACCTGCACTTCACTTGCATGACTCGAACAAACAGAATTCACTCTGGGCAACCGAGAACAAGAGTTTAACTACTTAGCCTCCTCGACACACTCCATGCGGAGGAATTCGACTGCACTCTATGCAGGAATCTCCTGGCTCAAGCAGAGAAACAATTGAAACTCATTTCTCATTCCCTCAGGTTTCGAACCTGATATTCAATCACATATGCAGCATAAAGGAGATAAGCATAAAAGGAAGCAAACATGCATAAGCATAATATCAACAACACACAAAGATCAAACATATCCATGGAATTGAATCAAAGTCTTTCCTATTTATTCAATGTCTGTACATGGAAGTTCTTCACCATCTCTCTACTCTGCTCTTCTCTCTTCAGTATGCAAGAATGAACAACAATAAAATGTACAAGGGAGGGTGTCTATATTCCATTTTCCCTCTCGAAAGTAGAAATGTCTAATCTACAGTTAATTTCTATCTAACAACATTAATTCAAATAAATGCCTTCCTATCTACTAATACAATACAAGTGCGCTTCGCTATGAATGCTCTCCTTCAAATGGCGGCACAACAATCTTTTCCAAGTAACTCAAAAATGTATGTGCTAGCATGGTCCAACTGTTCCTTTGCCTCCACGCGCTGGCTCGCTTGATCTAGATGTGGATGCTCCTGCATCACGATCCCCGGGTGATTTTGATGGATTAGATGCCCCTGAGTCGCGGTTTCTCAAGCCACAGGTTAATCCCAATGTCAACAGGTTCGGCCACATTAACTAACAAAAAAAACCCAGAAGGGATGGTCATGGGAATGACAAGAAGTCAATGAGTATAAGAAGGAACCATCATTCCTAGGGGAAATCCACTAGGAGAGCTCATGAAATTTTAGGTTCAGGGAGTATCCCAAGTGTTTCTCTTGTCCAAAGATAGAGGAGAAGGCCCAAGGAGGGAATATTGCAAGGTGGATTCATGAAAATCAAGCCACCAAGTTTCAATGGTGAGAACAAGAAAGGAGAAGAGAATGAGGCCTGGTTGTTGAAAATGAAGAAACATTTACATCTACATGATTATCCCTCAAGGGTAGAAACAATTATTTAAACCTATCATTTGTAAGGAAAAGAAACCATGTGGTGGCATCAACTTAAGAAATCCAAGCACCTTGATAAGAAAAAGATCTCATGGAGGTAGTTCAAGGGATATTTCCAAGAGGAATATTTGTCTGAGCAATACTTATGAAAGAAAGATGAAAGAGTTATTAGAACTCAAATTGGGAATCATGACAATGGATGAATATGAGAAGAGATTTTTTCAATTTCTGAAGTATGTGTACTTCATAAAGGATGAGAAATTCAAAATCCAAAGGTTTTTGAGTGGGTTACCCTCTTTCTACAGTGACAAGATACAATATTGTAACCCCGAAACTTTGGAGGAGGCCATAAGGAGGTAAATGCATATTTATGAGTAGACCAAAGGAAGGCCAATTTTCCAAAAATATTGGAATGACAAGATGAAGGTTAAAAAGGATGAAAGGAAAAAATAAATTAAGCCACCCTTTTTCAAGAAAAACTCCTAAGAAAATCAACAGGTTCAGTCAACCCAAATTGTGCACAAGATCGCAGATTCATTTGGGAAAATGCCAAGACAACAGCATGTACATTGTTGGGGATGTGAGGGAAATCACTTATATAGGGACTTCCCTCACAAAGGATAAATAATGAGGATTGTACACAACATTTAGGAGGCTAAAATAGTTGAATACATGGGATGTAACATGCCAAGGATTTATGTAGCCTTGGACCCCAAGCAAGAACAGTATCGATCCCTCGTGATTGAAGTAGAAGGTAGGATTGATAACCAACCCATAGTAATTTTAATTGATTATGGAGCTGGTCATAGTTATATAAAATATAACATTGTTGAGATATTTCACTTGCAAAAAAGTAATCATAAGAAACCTTGGTTACTTCAATTAGCCGCGGGGGATAAGAGGAAAATAACTGAGCTTTGTCCAATAGACATGAATGAACTTAGCACAAAGGAAGATGTGAAAATCATACCATTAGGTTCATATGATTGTATAATTGGCATGGATTGGTTGGACATGAACCATGTTGTCCTAGACTATTACAAAAAGACAATCACATGTCTTGATGAAGAAGGGAAGCAAGGAAAGGTTCCAGGCATTCCAATAGTTGTAGTTGTTAGAGAAATTTTAGTTATGAATTTGAAAAAGAGTTTTAGGAAGGGATGTCAAGTTTTTTCATCCCATATGGAAGAGGAAGCCAAATATACAATGCTAATCATTGAAGACCATATAGTCTTGAGGGATTTTGAAGATGTTTTTGGGGAAATCCCAGGATTTTCTCCAAATAGAGACATTGATTTCTCTATTGATTTGGAGCCAAGAGCTTGTTGGTTGTGGAGCCTGATTATCTTCCTGATTCAGAGGTCTTTGTTTTCAAATGTTTTTATACCCCATGAAGAATTTACAAACTAGAAGAATTTACACTCCTCCATGCGGGGGAGTGTAGAGTGGGGTTACCCCCTTTGGAAGGTCCGTGGGCAAAGCCCCTGAAGGAAAAATTGCCTTGTAAATTTATATTGTAATTTCATTGTAAATATGGACCATTCATTATATGTAATATGCCAGATCTAAAAAGTATGCAGAACAAAAATAAAATTCTAGAAATGGAAGATGAACAAAAATATAACCAAAATAACACCACAATAATACTGAAATGATAACATAATAACACCAGAAAGACCACTTCGATTATTGAGAGAAATGTTCACTTACCTCTTCGAGGGGGTAGCCTCTAGTCAAGCAAAGCTCTATTACAATAATATCCAAGCTAGGGTTCTCATACCCTCGACTCCTATTTATACTAAATATTTCTATCAATAGAACCATCTAGAGGAAGATCCTTCTAGAAGCGAAAGCTTCTATTAGGTCTTCTTACATTCGACTTATTCTACTTTATTGCAAGGCCTTATTAGTATTGACCTTTATTACATTGGAATACATTGTTCTACCTATGTGAGGGGTTAGGTCCCTAACATGTCCTCCCCCTTAAAAAAAACCTTGTCCTCAAGGCTTGAGATGTGGAAATTATTGTGGAATGGTAGCTGTTTCCAAAGAGGCATCTGGTGGAGTTGTATCTTTCCACTGGACTAACACTTCCTTGATGGTTCGTTGATGCAGGCAACGCTCATGCTGGTCAAAATTCTTGTGGTTGTAGCCAAATGGAGCCTTCTTCATCCAACTCGAGAAGGTTGGTTTGAGTTTGGCACTTAGTTCCAGTCACCTTCTTTAAGCATGAAACATGAAAAATAGGATGTAGCTTAGAATGACTGTGCAAAGCTAACTGATAGGCCACCTGCCCCACATGCTTGAGAACTATATAAGGACCATAAAATTTGGGTGCCAAATTCTAAAAATGGTCGGCCTTGAGGGAAGTTTGCTTGTAAGGTTGCAGTCGAAGAAACACCTGATCCCCTTCTACAAAATGACATTCAGGGTGACCTTTATCTGCTTGTTGCTTCATGCAATTCTAGGCCATGACCAAATTCTCTTTGAGGGTACAAAGAATAGCCTCTCGAACTATAAGAATTTGGTCAATTGCCTGGACCTTCGAGACACCTGGTAAATATGAGAGAACCGACGATGGATTTTGTCCATATACCGCTTCAAAAGGAGTCATGCGGGTAGTTGTATGGTATGAAGTGTTGTACCACCATTCAGCTAGGGGTAACCATTGAGCCCATTGATTTTTCTTTTCCGATGCAAAACAACTCAAATTTGTTTCCAAACACTTGTTGACAACTTCAATTTGACCATCCGTCTGGGGGTGATAAGTTGTGCTGAGATGCAATTGCGTGCCTTGTAGATTGAATAGTTCTTGCCAAAAATTGTTGGTGAAAGTTGGGTTGCGATCATAAACAATAGAATGCGACATGCCATGAATATTGAAGACCTGATCCATGAAAAATTAAGCCATTGTGGATGCTGTAAATGGGTGTTGAAGAGAACATAAATGAGAATACTTGGAAAGGCGATCAAATACCACCATGTGATTGATTTATTGCCCGATTTAGGCAAGCCTGTAATAAAATCATAGAGATATCCATCCAAATAGCAGTTGGAACCAGAAGCGATTGTAGTATGCCAGTATATTTGACTGTTTCTCCCTTGTCGCATTGACACGCATCACATTCGGCCACAAAATTACAAATGTCTTGTTTCATACCATCCCAGAATAAAAAAATAAAAAATAAAAAATAAATAAATAAATAAAAAATTTGATCCTATCGTAGGTTTTGGTAAACCCGGAGTGCCCAGTTGTGGGTGTAGCATGAAGCTCAGAAATCACTGTGGATTTAAGTTTTGACTGTTTACTTAAATACAAACAACCTGTGTATCGAATTTCATCATGGAGCCAAGAGTACCTTGGGGAAACTGGAGAATTGAACTGCAATTGCTGTATCAGATGCGAACTTTTGGGATCATGTAGCCATTCCTAGAGAACGACTTGGAGCCAATATGGTACTATGAAGGAGAGAGAAAAAAGAGATCCTTCATCTTCATATTTTTGAGAAAGTGCATCCACAACCACATTTTCTTTTCCTTTATTGTAAATGATCTCATAATCATATCTAAAGAGCCTAGTCACCCATTTTTGTTTCTCTGGGGAGGAAATGTGTTGTTCCATAAAATAATTGAGGCTTTGATGATCTATTTTAATTTGTAAGAGTTGCCATAATAGATAAGGGAGACACAAATCAATGACATGCAGAATATCAAACATTTCCTTTTCATAGATTGATTTGCCCAAATTTCATTCAGACAGTTGTTTGTTGGTAAAGGCCAAAGGCCGACCCTCTTACATAAGGACAACACCAATACCTTTCCCCGAAGCATCACATTCCAGGACAAAGGTATTTGCGAAGTTAGGAAGGGCCAAGACTAGAGTGGTGCACATGGCCATCTTCAAGGTTTGAAAATCCTGAGCAGCTACTGGAATCCAAGTGAAAGAATTCTTTTTAAGGAGTGTGGTGAGAGGTGTCACAATATTTCCATAATTCATAACAAACTTGCGATAATGACCTATTAAGCCCAAAAATCCTCACAATATTTTGAGAGTATTTGGGTGAGGCCAGTCTTGCATAGCTTCAATCTTTTTAGGATCCACCCTGACATCGTTCTTGCCAACAAGATGACCCAAGTACTCGACTTCTAAGGTGCCAAAAGCACATTTAGACTGTTTCAGGAAAATTTGGTGCTGAGAGAGTAGATGGAGAACGTGGTCCACATGAGAAATATGGTTTGTCTAGGTTTTTCTATAGATGATGATATGATCAAAGAAAACTAAGACAAAATGACAGAGAAAAGGGCGAAAGACATGATTCATGAGGCTTTGGAAGGTGGAGGGGGCATTACACAAGCCAAAGGGCATGAACAAAAAATCATAGTGGCCCTCATGAGTTATAAAGGAAGTCTTAGGAATGTTTTCCTCTTTCATATCGATCTGGTGGTAGCCAGAATGAAGATCAAGTTTAGTTAAGAACTGGGTGCCACTCAACTCATCCAAGAGGTCATCAATGACAAGAATGGGAAATTTGTCTTTAATGGTGAGTTTGTTGAGGGTGAAAAAGTCAGGACACATGTGCCAAGAACCTTCTTTATTCAGGACCATGACCACAGGAGAAGAGTAGGGGCTCATACTAGGGTGGATAACGCCTGCGTTAAGCAGTTCTTGAACCATTTTCTCAATTTATTTTTTTTGGGAAAAGGGGTGACAATAGGGACGAATATTGGGAGGACGACTTCCTGGTATAAGGGGAATGGAATGATCATGAGCACCATGGGAAGGCAGGAGTCCCTGTGGAGTGGAAAATACCAACTGATGTTTAGAGAGGATGGATTGGAGGTCTTGCAACATAGAGGGTGTCTCAGTTGCCATTATGGCATGGAGTTAGGAAATAACGCCAGAATGACCTTTTTTGAGCATATTTTCCATGCAATGGGAACTAATGATCTCAGGTGAACCAGAGGTGATGCCTTGGAACTTATATTTTTGGCCCTCCTTTTCGAATTGCATGGTTAATTCCTTGAAATCCATGAGAATAGGACCCAAATTCCTTAGCCATTCTGCACCCAACACAATGTCACAACCACCCATGTCGATAGCAAACATGTGAGATTTTAGGTGGTAGTCACCAATTTGGAGACGCACATTTTCAAAACACCCTTCACATTTCATGGATCCTCCATTGGAAATCATGATTTGGAAATTATTCACTGCATGGATATAGCAATGAGTTTCTTGGGCAATGCGGCGATGAATAAAATTATGGGTGCTTCCACTATCAACAAGGATGATGACTATTAGGACCTCACAATGCACCTTTTTGCCTATACTTTTTTTGCCACTATTATACTCTTGATCACCCATATTTGAGCTCATACTATCACTTTAGTTGATCATTCCAAAGGTATACAACGTCGCTTCTCATTACTATACGTTTAATCTGTTTTGCATAATATTTTACATTACTTTTGGACTTAACCATTGATTAGACTGCAGATTAGCATTTGAGCCCCGTTGCTGAAACACAGAACTGTCATACAAGTCCAAGGACGCTGTTGCTGAAACACAAGAGGCTATACAGTCCGAGGTCTCTTTTGCCGAAACACGAGAGGCTATACAAGTCCGAGGTCGCTATTGCTTTCATTTGATTTTGCAAGTGTGCTAGCCAGGGATTGGGTTAAAGGTTCCTGCTCAGATAGGAAGGAATCAGAACACCTTGTCTTATGTAGATTTCATTCAATTCTGCAAGTGTGCTAGCCAGGGATTGGGTTAAAGGTTCCTGCTCAGACAGGAAGGAATCAGAACACCTTGTCTCTGTAGATTTCATTTACTTCTGCAGCGTGCTAAGCCAAGTATTGGGTGCAAGGTTCCTGCTCAGAAAGGAAGGGATCACACCATCCCGTTCTATGTAAACCTCGGTTTCAAAAGTGTGCTAAGGAAGAAATAGGGCCTAAGTCTCCTTCTTAGAAGGGAAGGAACCAAACAACCTTGTTCTCTGTTAGATAGAGTTAATTGTCTTCTGCTTACTGTTTTCATGAAAGAGTGTCAGCACTAAAGTCTCTGTTTGAGAGTAAGGGTCCTGTTCTCTGATTGCAGAATAGATATTATTTCCCATTGCAAGTATTATTTATAATGTAATCCAGGATTCTTAGATTAATCTTTAATATCTGCAATAGGGAAGTTGCTTTCCTGTGATTTAATTCAGAACTTCAGTATATTCAAGCAAGTGTGATTAGCGTAGTTTCTTTTACTACAACTGTAAGATGCATTTGGAATTGAGCATATATAGTGCGTGGTTATCTTTGAAATAAAAGACTTCCCTGGGTTGATAATTTATGTTTCACTTGGTTGTTTGAATCAATCAAGCAATTATAGTGACCAACAATGACCTTCCTATGCTTGATGTAACCAATTAGCTTGAGGGTCTGGGGAGTAGAGAAGACAGTGAGATCATTTAGGGAAATAACCGGTTCTACTTCGAGAGGGTCTAAGGCAGGGGTTATGTCCGTGGGTTCAGGTGACTTATACACAAGGGGATTTTCAACATCCTCTTTTGAAACATCCTCCGATATGGCCATAAAAAGATTTTATTCCTTACACTTGTGGCCCAGAAAACATTTGTCATCACAATTATAACAAAGGCCTTTGAGTTGGTGTTCAACCATTTCGGTCCTGGTCAATATTTGGATCTTTAATGGAGTGGAAGGAGGAATGGGATTTACTGGTTTAGTGCAAGGAATAAATGGGGGTTTCCGGTTTTGAGAAGAGACAACCTATTGTGCTTCCTTAGCTCGTTTAGTAACCTCCACCCAACTCTGAGGTCGAGCCATGAGGACATGGGCACGAATCTCATTCTTGAAGCCATTGATAAAACATTCTTGAAAAAAATCATCCGACATGCCCTCTGTATGAAAAGCCAATTTCTCAAAAGCATCTATAAAGTCTTCCAATGTGCTAGATTTTTTCAATTTTTTCAAATGGCCTAAATGGTTGGTGTCAGTGTCAAAGAGTTCATAAATCTCTACCACAAAGTGTGTCCAAGCAACATACCCTTGACGGGAAGTTTTTCTCCATTGCCATCATTGCCAACATTCTTGATCTAGATGGAGAAAACCATATCAGAGTTTGGCCAAGTCATCTGTAATGTTGTAGAAAGAGAAATAATGTTCCATTTGAGTCACCCAACCAGTGGGATCTGAGCCATCAAATTTGGTCACATCCACCCGCGTAAGGTGTACGTCACGCAAATAGTGATGGGGATGAATAATATGGGAATGAGAGGAAGTTTTAGCTTCAATATGCAAAGGTGGGTCAGATAAAGGGGTATCTGCAGGGATATGCAGTTTGGTGTAGATCATCGAAATGATAGATTCAAGCTCGGTAGTCATGTCTTGTTTGAGTTCCTTGATTGAGGCGATGATAGAGGAATGAATGTTTGTATTGATTGTGGAAATATTGGCACTGATCTGTTTCACTTCTTGTTGGGTCTCTGTGAAATTAGATTGAAAGGTATTGAGGCGAGATTCCAAGTCTTGGCTACGGGTATGGGCCATGATGATGAGAGAACCGAAAAGGGGCGGGTGGGGTCAAAGCGTTTGTTGAAAATTGATAGGTATGAATGTGATAAGGGTGAAGAGATAAATCAAATAGAATAGGTCTCAAATAATGGTGCAAAAATTTCCAAACTTTTTTTTTACACCTGCGAAGTTATACTCTAGTCTAAAGAATACTGCAGTGATGAAATGCCAAAATGCTTAACTAGGAAGATGTTGATTAAGGTTGGTTGTCATTGATGTCAGCCCTTGAAGAAAGCTCTGTAGCACAAAGGTTGGGTAATAGACCCAATATTGTTTGATGTAAAGATGACTCGTTGTTGTCTTTTCATGATTGATAATAAGTAGAAATGGATGAACTCCAAAGTGGTCCCCTTATGGTGAAATCCCTCACGGGAAGACGCTTTACGAATTGAGTTATCCTAGAAGTATGGTTAGAGAACTCATGCTTATTTATGGAATAATGATATGAAGGTTAGTGAATTTTTCATTTAAAATATCCTAGATGGATATTTATTTTCATTCCATTTCCGGTGGTATGTGGAACATCACATAACTCCTGACGGTTAAAGAGTTATGGCCATGAGAAGTTGGAGAACCTAGGTTTGGGTAATGGACCCAAGTTTTTTTGATGGATAATGATATGAGTTTTGATGTATTTTCAAGTAATACTATTACATATGGATGGTACATGTCATTCCATTTCTGGTGGTATGTGGAATGTCACATAACGCCTCACGGTTTGAGAGTTATGGCCTTACGAAGTTGGAGGACCCTCTTATGTCATCTAGAAGCCCCAAAAGGTCAAAGTAG
>SNQJ01S0003678.1:147279-183449 GCA_010110895.2 Picea sitchensis | reverse complement strand
TTTTACCTAATCAAATGGTTCTTTTCAATGGAGGGAAAAGCATGTCTCCTTGTATATTGAAATCTTTTTCTACTTCATGTTATCTTTCATATGTGATGTTGTGATTATTCTCCTGCCCACACTAAAGCAGGTGACCAACATCATATGTCTCTAATAGAGACTATTCTCTCTCTTTGACTCGTAAATTATAGACCCAAAAAAACATCTTTGCACACCAGCAACCATGGAATTACAATCAATTGTTATAGTCTTATCTAAATATTAGCAAAAACATCTTAGGTCATTATTTAAGATTGAAATAAAAGAACCAATGCCACCTAGTGGCTACAAAGATATGAAAGTGTTAAGAACACTGTATCTAATGGATACATAAACTAAGAGGATAAATTGTTAATAAAAAAATCCGAGTTTCTTAAATATAGACTGATGATATAGATTTAAATATTGATATGGATAGTATCTTAGAAAAGGTTAATGTACCTGTCCCTCTTAGTACTGATATTGTATTTTTTTTTAAATACCTACAAGAAGGTCGCTATTGCGACATCTTGGAGTGTCAATCCCATAACAACCACGTCGGAGATGATACCTCTTAACGTCACTCTTCGCACGTTCTAGACGTCTCTCTTGCCAACTTCAAGATGTCGGTCTTGCCACGTTCAATATGTCTCTATTGCCACGTCTAAGACGACTCTCTTGCCACGTTCTTGATGTCTCTCTTCCCACATTCTAGACGTCTCTCTTGCCACCTTCAAGACGTTGGTCTTGCCACATTCAAGACGTCTCTCTTTCCACATTTAAGACGTCTCTCTTGCCATGTTCAAGACGTCAGTCTTGCCACATTCCAGATGTCTCTATTGCCACGTTTCATACGTCTCTCTTGCCACGTTCAAGACGTCGGTCTTGCCACATTCAAGATGTCGCAATAACGACGAAATCTGTGTCGTCAGAAAAGAGACGTCATGTGAAACGACGTTTGAGGGGGTCCGTTGTTTGTCGTTCTCTCGACAATATAAAGTGGCAATTGTGTCGAATGCGCCATCGAAATTTGACCCAAATGTACTAGTGAAACCTGAGGGACTGTGTGGTAGAGAAGGGGGGGGGGGTCCATTATCTTAGGTTGTATAGGCTGGAGAGAAGAGAGATGGTATAATTTAGATTGTTGTGTGTTGATAAACCTGTGAGAGCTTGATGTTGATTGGTTTAGGAAGATGAGTGACACCCTGGAACCGTCCTTGTGGATTCATATCCATGGATCGGTGGTCACCTACCGTTGAGATTTAGAATATTAGTGTTTATGCTTGGGTGGAACGTACTTGGTCTGCAACCATTTGGTAATTGGTATGAATAAATATAAGTGTTCTTGGTATGTGTTTCTCTGCAGCCTAGAATCATGGTATTCTAATTTGAAATACCTCTTAAACCATGGGACAAATTTGAGTCATCTGAACTCAAATGGAAAAACGACATTAACACCATAATTATTCACAATACAAGCTAGTGAATGAGATCCCTTCCTAGAAGAACTATGAGGGTTTTTATTATCATTTCTAGAAAAGGAATGCACAATTTTTTTTATAAAGGATCTCCATGATGTGCCAGTTGGAGGTCATTTTGATGGAGAAATGGTCCAAATCGCTTTACAATAGCATGCATAAATACACACGAATGAATATAGTCATGTCTTTAGAAAATGGACGTGACTTTACATTGACGATATAAATAATAAAAACAATCATTAAATGTAATATTCCATAAGGTATGTTACAAGTCATCCCTTCCTGAAACGCTTCGTCCTTGAAGCATGGATAAATATGAATGCTTGGATCTTAACTCCTCATTTCATGTTCTTCCTCGGAGTCTTTCTCTGACAATATTTCCAAAAATTTCTCCAATTTTTCTTTAGAATATAAAAAATATTCTTTTATTTCTCTTAATCCCTCATTCAATTTGTCAATTTTGGCATCCAATTGACTTATAAGGCCTGCAAAAATCTCTTTAATATCTTCGTTCAATTCCAACATCGGGGAAGCGTTAGAAACATTGGTAAATGCAGAAGATGTGGTGTTCAGTACCATCCTAGCTATGATACCAATGGGAAGGGAACATGGGATATATATATATATATATATATATATATATATATATATATCTTTGAATATCTCTCGCTCAATTCAACATCTGGGAAGTGCTAGAAACATTGGTAGCTCTTAAGATGTGTGTCTAGCATTCATCCTAGGCTTATGATACCAATGGAAGGAACATGGGATAGTATATATATATATATATATATATATATATATATATATATATATATATATATATATATATATATATAAAAGAATTTATATATTTAATATTCATTTATTTATTATTTTGTGTCCAAATTCGTTTACAGTACCATGCATAAATACACACAAATGAATATAGTCACATCTTTAGACAATGGACATGACTTCGCATTGACTTTCTAACTAATGCAAACAATCATCAAACATAACATACCATAAGGTATATTACAAGCAACCACTACTCACAAGATTTTGAGATCTAGTTGTTATTGTCCCTCTCTCTTCAAAGATTCTCATGCTTACATGCCTAAATGTAAGATTTGCAACTATTCCCAAGAAGAAAGAAAATTGTTTCCATACAATTGCAACCTATTTCAATTGACAATCCTTTTGAACAATGGGGAATTGATATCATTGTAGATATTAACCCACACTCATATAAAAAACACAAGAATGTCTTCACTTCTTCTTATTACTTTACTAGGTGGCCTAAAGTTGTGTCATTAACACACGTCAAAATGAAAATGTGATGATTCAATTTCTTGAACAACATCTATTACTATTTTTGGTATTTCTTTAGTTATCATGTTTGACAATGCTTCTTATTTTTCTTCTTCATGACCATCTGAATTGTTTTTAGATAAAGGAATAAGTATTCATTATTCAGCTAACTACTATCCACAAGGAAATTGAGTGGATGAATCAAATAACAATAATATAATTCACATTATTAAAAAATATAATATTGGAAAACTATAGGAACTAGCACAATTTTTTACCTAATGCCTTAGGGTCTGACCAGCTAATACATAAGGGAGAATTAGGTAAATCTCAATATTGCTTTGTGTATGTGCAAAAAGTATTTTTACCAACAAATATGTTCTTGCATTCATTGCATATTTCCCAACATTCTAGAGGTCAACCTTCCTCTTCTTTCCAAAATAGGATTGATACACTACTCATGTTGGAGGAAAGGAAAAATGTTAATCAAATGTTTTCCTCTCACCAACAATTTATTGAGTGCTAATATTTATTAAGTGATAAGAATTTTGAAATTTAAAATAGGTAACTTGGTGTTGAAATGGGACAAATTCGATGAGCCAAAAGGAAAACACACAAATTTTTAGAATTTTTTGTGTAATCCTTTTTCAAAATGTTGAACTGATGGGAACTAGTTGTTGAAAATTGTGTTATCGTTGATGTTAAAGGATGTCATGTTGATGAGTGATTCCCTATGAAGATGAAGGAAGGAATACTATGATGATAGGTCCAAGGATCGAACCTAAACCATACACAAATATAAGAATGAAGGCAAGAAGAACAAAACAAACCTAAAGAATTCAAGGAACTAGATTTGACAAAGGGAGACTCTGAGAATTGAACCAGTCAAAGAAAATAGAGAACATCCTGTAGAAATTTCAATACACTTAATGTATTTCCTGTGATTCTCCTGATATAACAATTATATGTCACTGTTAAATACAAAATCCCTTCTACTAAAATTCTTGTGGAAAATTAAACCACGATCACAAAGTGAAATATCAAGAACACATAACACAGAAGTTTTAACGGGAAAGCGTAAAGATAAAAAATACACTATCATATATTATGTATATCATGAATCATGAAACAATCTCATACAAAACTCTAATCCAAGAGCTCTCAGTATAATACAATCGTCTCACACTGTCATCCAAAAACTCAACAAATACATGTGCCAATTTATGTGTCCAGATAGCATGCCTCCTCTGCACAATCCCTGTAATTAGAATTCTCACAATGAATTCGAATTGCCTAGTTTGCACATGCTCATGAGAATATCCACTGCATGTGTGATTGCATGAGTGCACTTCACTCAAATCACAACTGATAGCCAAATTGTCCCTTTCACCTGTTATCTCAACTGGATCTCCATTGGATCTAACATGCATGTAGTTAACCGTGGTGAATCTTCAGTTGCATTTGAGTTCACTGATTTGAATTAATTAATAATTAATTCACTGAACTCTCACTAGTGCAAGTTTAGTTACAACTAGTACAACTAATCTTAACTCACTTAACTACACTTATAATTCTGTTACAACTCCAACTCACTCAATTATAAATGAGATAATAGATTAATATTTATTGTCCAATTTATTTAAGGGAAAATTAAATTAGACACATTTTTCTTGTTGACTTTTCAACACTCCCTCTCGATAAGAAAGGGATTATCCTTCACCCCAATACTGTCTCTATGATATTCGAATTTTCTCCTAGTGAGGGCCTTCGTCAAAATGTCTGCATCCTGATCTTCCATAGGAATGTATTGAAGCAACATGATCTTTCGCTGCACACAATCTCTGAGATGATGATACTGGATATCTATATGCTTAGATCTATCATGAAACACAGGATTAATCGAGAGTTTAATGCAACTCTGATTATCACAATGAATCACTATCGGATCTAAATGAGAACCAAACAAACCAACCAAGATCTTTCTCATCCAGATAGTCTCACATGTAGCTTGACTTGCTTCCATGTATTCTGCTTCCACTGAACTAAGTGCCACGGATCTTTGTTTCCTGTTGTACAAAGAAATAGCTATAGATTCGATACTAAAGATCCCCCCTGATGTGCTCTTTCTGTCTGTTGAGCTGCCTGCCCAATATGCATCTGTGAAGCCATGTAACTTCACCTCATCCATCTATATATACCATAATCCATACTCATATGTGCCCTTTCAAAACATGCTTACCTGCCTTCCAAAAGCGTTTGGTAGGCTTAACCATCGATTGACTCAGCTAGTTAATCGCATAGCAAATGTCTGGTCTTGTGTTCACTAAATACATTAGTGAACCCACTAATTGTCGGTAGACAGTAACATCCACTACCTCTCCAAAAGTAGGATCCTCTTTCCTCTAGTTTCCTGGAAGAGGAGTATCCATGGGTTTGTAGTCCTCCATGTGAAACTTACCCAGTATCTCCCTTGCATACTTGCCTTGAGACACAAAAATTTCACCATCTCGTTGGCATATTTCCAATCCAAGGAAATAATGAAGAAGGCCCAAATCCCTCATCTCGAACTCCTTTGCAAGGTCCTCCTTGCATGAGTGTATCAACTTCTCATCACCAGTCAGTATTAAATCATCAACATAAAGAACAATGATTAAAATCTTACCCTCCACCAAAATTTGGTATAGGTTTGCATCTGCTTCACTTTTAGTGAAGCCCAATCTGGTGAAATAGCTGTCTATCTGAGTGTACCAAGCACGGGGTGCTTGCTTCAACCCATACAGTGCTCTCTTGAGTCTGCACACATGTGACTCCCTGTCAAAGGCCTCAAAACCTTCTGGTTGTTCAATTTACAGTTCTTCCTCAATAATCCCGTTGAGGAACGCAGTTTTTACATCCATCTAATGAATGCGCGAGCCCATATGCGCTGAGAGTGCAAGGATGGATCTTATGGAAGAGTACCTTGTGACAGGTGCAAAGGTCTCATCATAATCTATCCCTTCGATCTGTGAGAAGCCTCGGGCCACAAACCTGGCCTTGTATTTCTCGACACTCCCATCAACAACTTACTTTACCTTGTAGATCCATCTCGAACCTACCACTGATTTGTCGACCGGTATTGGGACAATTTCCCATGCACTGTTTTTGACAATGGAATCATACTCCTCTACCATAGCATCAACCCAAGTGGTATCCTTCACTACTTCCTGAAAGGAAGATGGTTCAGTCACAATACATTTTCTCATGAGAGCCATGTATCTAGCAAATCGATCAGGAGACTGTCTCTGTCTGCGTTGTGAAGTAGGGGCTCCTACATTCTGTGCAACATCTAGTCTCAATCTGTCAGCTTCCATGGTGCGCTTTATTCCATTTCTAATGGATGGATCTTCTTGAGTGGTTTCCTCCACTCCATGAACCTCCTCATGTGGTTGATCCACATCTTGAGACTCATCTTTGGGAACCAACAGTTCCTCTTCTGCATGCAAGTCTAGATCCCTCTCAAGAAACAACCGCATGGATTTCCCCTCGTCGATTTTTATATCCCGTCGCATAACAATCATCTTACTGTTCGAAAAATACACACGATAATTATGGGGTGTTTCTGTGTACCCCACAAATATCCCAACTTCAACAGTCGGTTCCAGCTTCTTCTTGGAATCCTTGGTCACATGCACATAAACAAATGAGCCAAAAATTTTAAAACGAGAAACATCATGTTTCTTACCAGTGAAGGCTTCTTCAGGTGTACTCATGCCAAGTACTCTATGAGGACAACGGTTCTTCACATAAACCACAGTATTGCATGCTTCTTCGCACAAATGCATTGGTAGGCCCTGATCATGCAACATCGCTCGTGATGCACCCACGATCGTTATGTTCTTTCTCTCCACGACCCCATTTTGTTGTGGGTTATGAGGCGCTATGAGTTCTCTTCGAATTCCTTCTCTGCTGCGGAAATATTTGAATTCGTTAGATATGTATTCTCCACCATTATCGCTACTTAGAGCCTTCACTTCCTTCCCCGACTCTTTCTCCACCAAATGCTTTAAACTCATAGAACTTTGAGAATGTTTGATCCTTCTTCTGCATGAAGAATATCCAGCATTTACGAGAAAAGTCATCAACAAAAATAACATAATACCTATGTTTTGTTGTTGAAGAAACCGAGAATGGTCCACACACGTCTGTGTGAATTCTCTCCAGGATCACTGAATCACGGTTCTCCTTTTCATGAAAGGTGGAATTTACATACTTCCCCAGGGTGCACCCCTTGCACTAATCTAACTGAGCAAGTGTTCCCATTGGAAGTTCAGTAGATATTTGTTGCATGATCTTCAAGGATCCATGATGAATATGGCCCAATCTCCTGTGCCATAATTCTCCCTCATCCCAGCTCACCAATTTTTCTACCTTGCCCACCATTGAACCGCAACCATCTACCTCCATCATGTAGAGATTCTTAACTCAAATCCCTATCTTCTTGACTTGACCCGTTGCTTTATGTCACAGGTAGGATTTTCCACCACTGAAAACAATGTCATAGCCTCTGTCCTCCAACATTGCGACTGAGACCAAGTTTTTCTTCAAACCTGGAACATGCATAACATTTTTCAATTGAAATGGTTTGCATAACTCCCTCTAAAAGGTAATGGTACCAATGCCAGTCGCACTGTATTGTCCATCGTCGCCCATCTCAATATGCATTCTAAGATCTTTCTCCTCCGAGTCACTGAAAGACTCTTTATCTCCCGTCATGTGGAAGGAAGCGCCACTATCCAAATACCACACCGATCCCGATGCACTTGATGCCATGCATGCGATCAAAGAGAATTCAAGTTCAAATTGTGAGACAAGAGCCTCACCAGTTGCAGGTCCAGCAACCATCTTGTTCTTCCTCTTCTGCAGACAGTTAGTAGCGAGATGCCCATGTTCGTGACAGTGAAAACACTTCACTTTGGACAAATCCAGCTTCTTGACTTTAGACTCGGATTTTGAATGGAATTTCTTCCCTTTCCATTTCCTTTCCTTGGCAGTCAAAGCACAATCCTCTTCATCATCATGATTTTATGAATATCCATCTCTGGTGTTCCGCCTGAACTCCTCTTTCACTAGATTCGACCATAGTCGTTCCCAATATGGTAATTTTTCACTTCCATTGACTGAGTCTTGATAACTGTGCCAACTCTTGGGAAGTCCTAGGAGCACCAAGCTCACCAAATCATTACAGTGATTGTTATTCCCAAACTTCCAAGCTCATCCTGACATTGGACAAACTTCATGAGATATTTTTAAATGGAGTCACCCTTCTCCATCTTGATCTTCCTGAGTTTATCTTTGAGCACCAATTTCCTATGGTCTCTATTGTTTTGGAACAGATACATCAAAACCTTCCACATTGCATGTGGTGTGGTTTTCCCATGGATACTTGAGACAATGTGGTCTCGTACTCCCTCCAACAGAATCCTCCTCACCTTTGCCACTTTCTTTTTCCATGCATCAATATTTGCAGTGTCTTTCGCATTCGGCTTAGGAACATCTTTGTCAATGTATTCCTTCAAGCCATTGTCTCTGAGTATTTCTTCCATCCTGTCCATCCAAGCAATGTAGTTAGATCTTCCCTTGAGTGCATACTCGAACCTCAAGCCATTGAAAGACATTTCGATCTTGAATCAACTGTTGCACCAAGAAAATCCTACAAATTCGAATATTATCCAACCACAAACTCAACTGCTGCAATCCCTCTTGCCCTGGGAGGTTCACACCCCACCTAAGAGCAGCCTGAGGGAAGTTCTCACCCTACCAGTGTCTGGCTTGCAAACTCTTGGAGGAACTTCGCACCCTACCAATGTATAGCCTACGAACTCTTGGAGGAAGTTCGCACTGTAATGCATAGTGGGGTGAGGGAGGTTTGCACCTCTCCTTTGATAATCCTGGGAGAATATTGATGAAGTTTGTACCTCTCCTTTGAGTAGGGTGCAAGAATTTCTTCTCCTACAAATGTGCGTAGTTTTCAGTACTAAGGTTCGCACCCTGCTGGAGACGGGACCTACGAAAATACTATTATTGTCACACCTCACTTCCATGACTCCGTGGCTCCGAGAGCTCTGATACCATGTAGAAATTTCAATACACTTAATGTATTTCCTGCTATTCTCTTGATCTAACAATTATATTCCACTGTTAAATACAAAATCGCTTCTACTAAAATTCTTGCGGAAAATTAAACCACGATCACAAAGTGAAATATCAAGAATAAATAACACAGAAGTTTTACTAGGAAAGCGTAAATCTAAAAACCCCACTATCATATATTATGTATATCCTAGATCATGAAATAATCTCATACAAAACTCTAATCCAAGAGCTCTCAGTACAATATAATCGTCTCACACTGTCATACAAAAACTCAGCAAATAAATGTGCCAATTTCTGTGTCCAGACAGCCTGCCTCCTCTGCACAATCCCTGCAATTAGAATTCTCACAATGAATTCAAATTGCCTAGTTTTCACATGTTCATGAGAATATCCACTGCATGTGTGATTGCATGAGTGCACTTCGCTCAAATCACAACTGATAGCCAAACTGTCCCTTTCACCTGTTATCTCAACTGGGTCTCCACTGGATCTGACATGCATGTAGTTAACCGTGGTGAATCTTTAGTTGCATTTGAGTTCACTGAATATAATTAATTCACTGAACTCTCACTATTGCAAGTTTAGTTACAACTAGTACAACTGAGCTTAACTCACTTAACTACACTTATAATTATGTTACAACTCCAACTCACTCAGTTATAAATGAGATAATAGATTAATATTTATTGTCCAATTTATTTAAGGGAAAATTAAATTAGACACATGTTTCTTGTTGAATTTTCAACACATCCTGGTGTGCTATTAAGATTCTGCAAACTATTTCAATTGGTGGTAAATAGGTCTACAAAATTCTAAATTAAGTGAAATATCAATTCTAAAGAAGAGTGAGATGGAGGAATGAAGCTCCTATGAACTTCGTGTAAGGATACAAAATGGTGGAAGTGACAGAGGAACTAAATTGAGGTGAAGTCGAAGGATCTCCAAACTTCGCAAAGGTTCATCTCAGATTGGTTTAAGTATTCAAACCAGAAGAGATTGTAACCCTTGATCATTATTGATCAATAACAGAGATAGATCAACCAAAGAGAGAAGACAATACTCTGACCAATGGAGAGGATTGTCTCGAAGTGAGTTAAATCTACAATTCTTGAAAGAGATAAGTGCAAATAGTATTCAGAGGTTGTCCAGTCGTTGGATTTTATTAATCATAACTCCAATTCCTTTTGGTCTCGACAACGACGAATAAAGCTAAGAAAAAATCAGCAGATTGATGAAGGAGAAGATCGATGGTGGTTGTAGAAAGCGAATGTCGTCGAAATTATATCGTCAAGGATTTTCATACTAGGTATAAAACTCCACTAAGGAATATTCGATGATGATAAAGTTAAAAAAATATTGGTAATTGTGTCGATGCCAATATGATTAGTAATCATGTCGATGACGAATGAAGTCGACAACGATGAGGACTACAGAAGATAACGACAAATGTAGATCTATCGGGGTCCCAACCTGACTGAAGGAATGACATTTTTCAACCATTGGTTCGTGGAGGAATTGAGTGTGGGCCCAGATAAGTTTAAATTTGTTCAATCGTTGATCTAGGGAGGTGGTATATCATAATCATTCATTGGTGAAGAAACATGGAAGTGAACCATGTTACAGCAAACTACAAGAACGACGAAGCTAAGGAAATATTTGAGAGGTCGATGGTTGAGGATTCAACATAAGGAGAGATAAATGGTGGAGATTGATCCATCGGATCATAGGAATATAGTGAGATATTATCTAGATCAAGAGTTGTTATTAGATCTAGATTGATGCCTTTCCAAAATCGATGATTGAGAACACGTCGTCGGGAGACTATTGATTGACACTTATCGAACTCTACCATGAGATCACCATGATGATAAAGTTAAGGAAGATCGACGATGATGATTAACCCTGATCGAATTAACGAAAAAAAAATGCTCAAGGAAAACCAAATCAAAAGGTCAAGAAGAGGGAATGTGGGAGATTGCTATTGTAGCAAACGTTTTGGAGTGGGTCCCAGTTCGTCGGAGCCCAAATTTTTTCAGAGTAGTTTACATCGAGACAATCAAATACAAAATCATGATGATGATTCTCTATCCCTCAGTTCTGGCACAGGGTCACATGCAGAGTTAGCGCTCATATAGCAGGGGCCACATAACACTCTTCTACACAACATAAATCATCATGGGTCTAGTATCGTTGGAGCCCAACACATCGTCGGGGCAGAAAAAATTGGGAGTGCATTAGTAATCCATTAGAAACAATGATAATTTAAGCACATGGTCATGTCTCATGGTATTATGGAGGATTTAAATGTCCAAAACCCAATGTCTAGTTCATCATTAGGGCTAGTGTAATTCATGCATATTGACACTAGAGTAGGAGATGATGTCGACATCAACGAAATTGACAATGAAAAAGAGGAGCTTTGAGGAACAATATAGATCATAGGTCAACAAGAAGGAGAGATGCAATGTCAGTCGTAGATCTATCGTGGATCCTACTTGACTATCTCATGAGAAAATGAAAAGACGTGAGTTAATATATGGTTAACTTGAAGTGACAACAAGGATCAGAACCATTGAGGCTACTTATTAAGGACTGTTGGATATTTTTAAATAGATCATTGGCCCTGCAAATATCAAAACCAAAGTCTACACCCATGCATTTTATGTTTTGAAGATGACGATCGTCGACCTTGGTAGAGAGAATATATCAATGGTCATGATCTATCCAAAGATAGATCGGGAAACTATTGTGCATCTAGGTGTTGTTGAATGTTATGATATTCTTGGTGGTCCTGATATTAGAGGAATGAGATTGTATATCGATGGCACACATTTAATATTGGTTTAATCTAATGGCTTCTGAGCCATGAGGATGTGGTGCATAGTTTGGTGGATTGAAAACAAATCAACGATTATGATTTGTTCAAGAATCAGATCAAACGGCTCCTAAGCATTAAGGGCATGTGTGAGAAATTGTATGTGATAGAAGGAAGCTAAAGAACAATATTCATGGAGGGTTTATATCTCGATTTGAAGGAGAATCAATGGACCTAGAGATGACTTGTTGAAGATGATTTGGTTGAGAACAATTTATTTGCGTGTGAGCTTAAATATATATAATGATGCCAATATTATGTTAAAATATTAGAAGTGTGATGCATGAAGTGCGATGTTCGTGGAAGTATAAATGTGAAGAGAAGAGTATCTAAGGATCATTGTAATGAGGAATTCAGTCCTCTCCCAACTTGGTGTTTAGATACTCTAAGTTATTGTCTAAGAACTAATTGTCTAAGTTATTTTTAGAGCTACACGCACCAACCTACACTGCAAGCACCCACTTGCCGATAAAGAAGGCATCAACCTTCGATGTAAGCACCAAGTTGTAATGAGGAATTCAATCCTCTCCCGATATTTTTTGGTGTTTGTTACTCTTGTGAAAATCATAAGGCAATCGATTGTAGAATCTATGGAAGAAATAATTATGTGAGGAATACAAGTAGAAAACCTCACAATCATGAGGATAAACACTTGAACAACTAGATTATAATTTTTCATGGGACTATTGATAGAAACTACAATCCATTATCTCCCCTACATTACAAAGTTGACTGATACAAATGAAATAACCATGGACACATAACATGACCTTGTAGAAGTAGCATGACAAAGCCTTCTAGACTAGAATATAAAAAGGTAGGGAAGAGAAAGAAAGAAAAATAAAATAAGGACGAATGTGAACAAGCCTAGTATGCCCAAAGTAAAGAACATATTACCACCACCAAAGAAAAGAAATATAATACAAAGGTTTGGAAGAGGACATAAGAAGAAGAAGAAGAAGAAAGGACATCCATGATGGTGTAGACTACTCTCCTAGCACAAAATCAAAGCTCAAGTCACATAATCATAGGACCAAAGTTCTTAAAAAGTATGACCAAAGAAACAGATTCATGTAAAAATTATAATTTGATGAAGGAGGAAGAAAATGTTGATGGTTCTAAGAATAAGGAGACTCCTTTGAAAAAGATGAGACATGAAGGAGAAGACCATGAAGTTGACAAAGAAGTTATTGTGAAGGAAAAGGAACTAGTCATGAATGATGGAAGACAATTGATGATAAGAGAAAGAAGTAAATGATTGCATCAAGTCCAAGCAATCATAAAAGAAGATAACAAAGAGATCTCCCAAGCATCCAAGCAATCCATGAAGGTATGATAAAGTAATTCCCACAATTTATTCCATTAGTAATAAGGTCTATGTTAAAATAAGAAGCAAAGAAGAAGGCTCCTGAGTTGAAGAATTTAGGGAGTTGTAGATTCCTTCAGGTTAGTGCCTGTAAACATCGGGTTGGAGCCTCCTTCCATTTGGAGCTAAAGAATTCAGGAAGTTGTAGATTCCTTTAGGTTGGAGCTTGTAAACAAGAGATTGGAGCCTCCTTCCAGTTGGTGCTCGAGAATTTGGAAGTCGGTGCTTCCTATGAATGTAATATTTGATATATAAGAAGTCATTTTGTGGTTTTCTCCCAATCGAGTTTCCACGTAAAACTCTGGTGTACTGTTTATATATGGATATGATGTTATTCATTGTTTATGGTTATAATATTGAATGCAATCATAAGTAATAGTTGATTGATAAACTTGATGATTACATGTTTTGATTAAAAGTGGTAAAAAGTTCTCAATATTGAACTAATCATTGTTTTAAGTGATCTAAATAGAGAAAGGAAGAAAAAAAAGTCACTCAAGGAAGAATTGATCAATATAAAGGAGGATTCTCAAGAATCTAACAAAAATTCTGAAGAATCCCAATAGATTAACATAAACCTGAAATCTTAGTTGGAAGAAGACAAAGTGATTGAAGAAAATCTCAAGGATCAGTTGAAAGATAAACTGTGTTTGGAAACCAAAATAGCATCACAAAGAAAAGAAGCAGAGAAGAGAGAAGAAATTTTGACAAGTCGTGTTGAGGAAATATCTGACGACTTAAACAATCTTGAAGCATAATTTAGTCAACAAGAAAGAATACTTGAAGAAGAAATCATCACGAGAAGAAAACAAAATGGAATAATTTATGAAGATCCATAGGATGAAGAAGGAAGAATAGTGTGAGAATCTTGAAGAAGAAGTTGTTACTTTAAGGGTTGAAGTTGACAAGCTCGACAATAATTTGAAGATCTCTCAAGTACTAGAAGATATTATCAACTATCAAAGTTCACCATTCAATAAAACAGGTCTTGGATACACTGGTGAGACCTCATGTAAAGAAGATGTAGATACCAATCCCAGAAAGAACATTGAAGAGAAATGAATCCCCACACAACCAGTAATGAAAGTTGAAGAGAAGTGTTCCAAGTTGCCATAATGGAATAATGAAGAGAAGACTAAGAATTATTCATACATTCTCAAAGTAAGGAATTATGGTCAGCAAGAGTCAAAGAGGAATGAATAAAGACGAAACATATCTCAAAGAAGACCTCTTATCCATAGGTATCAAAGAAGCTTAAATCATTTCGAAAGAAACAATAGAAGAGAATATTGTGATCAACCGAGGAATGAATTCATAAGAACTACATAAAAAAGAAGATCATTTACTCCTAGGTATCATAGTTTATTTTATGTTCATTGTTTTACTTGTAATAAATTTGGACATAAAGTTGTAGATTGCAGAGCTTATGGAAGAAATGTTCAAGCAAGAAATGTTTATGTGGCTCCATACAATGTTGAATGTTACAAATGCCAAAACCTTGGACACATATCTCATGACTGTAGAAGCATAATATATACTTCCATGAAAGAAAACAGTGATATTAGGTACAAGAAGGTTTGGAGAAGAAAGAAATAACAAAAAGAGTAGGTGAATAAAGAAAAGGTGAATGAAGATCATGTGAAGGAAGTACTCCCAGAAATCATACTCTTGGGATTTGCAGTAGTACAAAATCATGGTAAATCTACAAGTAAAGAGGAATATGTTAATCATGACTCTGCATCATAGTAGATTCAACCATCGTTCTAAGCCATATGGTTTGGAGACTCCCAACAATGTGAATATTGAAGAGGGGAATTCTAAGCATCAACAGATTAGTCAACAGTATGTGTAGTTGCGTAGCAGAGTTATGGACAATTGTTATGAAATATGGATAGAGATGATTTCATGAGATATTTGGCAGGTCTAGAATACAAGACTTGACATGAACCATAGGGGATACATGAAAGTGGATTAAAATAATGAGCTCAGAAGGAATTACAGAAAGGAAGATGGACTCATTGTAAATCATATGACTCATAAGTAAAGCGTATTGACAGGTGAAACCATCTAGGAAGGAAAGCGGTGAAAGCCACAACAAGACTAAGAGAAACCATAAGGAATATTTATACATAGAGAGAAGATTGTTGGATAATTATTTCATTGATGCCAATTCAGTGAATATGGAAAACCCTAAAGACTTGAAGTCCAGTGATGAAAAAATCGTAACATGAATGTTTTTCATATGCATCACTATACTATAGTAATAGGAAGCACCAATGGACAAAAATCACTAGAAGAGAGGAAATAAAGCATACACAAGAAGCCACATTGATCTACACGACAACCTGCAAAAGAATACATGGGGAGAGAAATCGGTAAAGGGTGTTACCATTAATGTCAAAAGGGAAGAGAAGGAACAAAAGAAAAAGAGAAAGATCATAAGCATGAAGACATGGGGAGCACATGAAGTAAGAGAGATATTTCTTAGAGAAGATATACTGGGAGTCACTCTTTGTTGTTGATATCAAAAGGGAACAAAAATATCAAGAGAGGAATATCATAAGCATGAAGACAAGGGAAGCATACCCAAAGCGAGTTACCCTTTTCCATTGATGTCAAAGGGGGAGAGAAACATGAGGAGATAAATATCGACAACATTGGTCATAGATGGAATATGAGTGTTTTCATCAATGCCAAAGTGGGATATTGTTGGATAGTTGGTTTTCATTGGCGTCAACCCTGGTCAATCCTAGAAGATGCCCCAAAGCAAGGTTAGAAGCATTTAGAAGTGATGGGTGTATCTGGAGAAGTCTCCAAAGTGCTCCCCTTGTGGCATATCTTTAAGCATGGCCCTCACGGGAAGACACTTTGAAGAAGTCTACAAGAAGCCCTAGAAATATGGCTAAGTGGTTAAGCGGTTGAGAAGCCCCAGAGGTGTGGTCAGGAAGCCCAGATTTGTTTGAAGAAAACAAGGATGAAGGACATGACACATGCATGCACAACCATCATATATGGATATTCCTCATCATTTTATTTCCAATGGTAGGTGGTACACCACATGGTTCCTCATGGTTGAGGAGATATGCCCTATTGAAGATGGAAGCCCCGAAGCATGGTTAAGAAGCCATAAACAGTTGTAACAAGAAGTGACCAGTCGGACCCAAATTAATTAAAAGAAGAAAAGTTGTTACAAACAAGAACTTACAAGTTGACCCCATTGCAATGAATATTAAAATAAATATTAAGGATATTGTTGGTAAAGTCGAACCCAATGAATAATCATTAAAATTTAAATTGAATTTTATTTGGGTCAAATCGGCCCTAAAAAGAGGGTGTCAGATCTAGTATAATTAAGGAACCTAGGATTTCATTTGTGACATCAAATCAAGTGAATTTTATCTGAGGTAAACAAGGATATCTGAGAAGATGAAGTGAACAAGGGATAAATTGCAAGGGATGATGAAGTCTTGTGATGATGTGTTCTAAGGTATGTTATTTAAAGTTCATATTATCATTTTTTATATAAAGTGTTTTCTAGAATGATTCAGATACACAAAATTGGATGTTGTTGAGAATACACATCAAGGTACTTGTGGTAAAAATATAAGCTTCCGGGTCATTGTATGTTTGTACATACACTCTATGGCAGATAGGGTTTTTTACTAGTCGTGAAACTAGTCGCAAACAAGTGTTCTAAGAAAAATAGTCATAACTTATTCATAGAGGAAAAAAAATATGTGAGACCAATTTCATGAGAAGCATTACATTTCATAGTGTTTTTTTTGCAAGTTTCAGAACCAGATATTAAATATTCCCTGCGTGACATGCTTTACAAGTTCTCTCTCCAAAATAAGCTAGAATTCAACAAGGTCTGTCATTTTTTCTATAACGCCATTTTAGAGATGATTCAAGGAGTGAAACATGGAGGAATTTCAGATATTATATTGAAGAATACTGGGTACATGTTTCATAGATTAATTCATTATAGGTACGGAGTTATGCTAGTTGAAATTTAGGGTTAGTGACTAATCCAAAAACTAGTCTCGCGAGATAGAGATAAAGTTTGATGAAGATGCTATTTTATTTTTTCTAAATATGAACAAAGTATGAGGGCCTGTGATGGTATGCACCAGGTTTCTCACATGTTGAAATGTATGGTTCTCAATTTTTTTTTTGAGGTTTGTATCTTGGTTATTTGGCACATGCTTAAGGCATGTATTGACATATTGTTTGAGGAATTTCATTGATACTTGGCCCATGCTTGAGGTATATGGTTGGATGCATATCTTGGATGTTTTGGAACATGTTTGAGATACATATATTGGATGGTTTGGCACATTATCAAGGCATGTTTTTAGCAAATGGTCTGAGGAGCATCTTGGATATTGGGCGCATGGTTTGAGATGTAATTTGGTATGTATTTACATGTTTGAGGCATATCTTGGTACATGGTTGATGGACGCTATGGCCCATGTTTTTGGTACATGGTTGATGAATTTTATGGAACTTTTTTTAGGAATATATTGGCACGCAATTTATGGATATGACACATTATTGTTACATGTATGATATGGCACACATGTCTTATCATATGGTTTGATGCACATCTTGATGATGGTCTTGGTATATGATATATGTGAGTGTATATGGTTATAGTTGATGATGATGTTGATGATGAGATATCAATATTAGTGATAGATACAGTGAAAGTGACAATGATAGTGGCAGTGAAAATGGAAATGACAGTGACAATGATAGTGACAGAGACAGTAACAATGACATTGATAGTTATATTATCAGTGACAGGTTGATTATTAGTGGAAGGTTTATTATCACTAACAGTGTCGATGACAGGTTGAGTCTACTCTTATATTTCATGGTGGAAGGAAGGGGAAAGGAAAGGGATTTTTAGCCTCCTTCTAGTTGGATCTAGATAATACAGGGAGTTGGAGCTTCCTTTAGGTTGGAGCCTCCTTCCAATTGGAACTAGAGACTTCAAGTAGTTGTAGATTCCTTCAGGTTTGAGCATGTAAACAATGTGTTGGAGCCTCCTTCCAGTTGGAGCTGGAGAATTCATGTAGTTGTTGATTACTTCAGGTTGGAACCTATAAACAGGGGGTTGGAGCGTCCTTCTAGCTGGTGCTGGAGAATTTGGAAGTTGGTGCTTCCTATGAATGTAATATTTGATATATAAGAAAGCATTATGTGGTTTTCTCCAATTTTGGTTTCCACATAAAACTATGGTGTACTGTTTATATGTGGATATAATTTGATGCATTGTTTATGATTATATGTTTATGGAATATTGAATGAAATCATAAGTGATAATTGATTGATAAAATTGATGATTACAAGTTTTGATTAAAAGTGGTAAAAAATGCTCAATATTGATTCACCCCCTTCTCAATATTGGTGAATATTCCAAAAACTTTGATGATAGCAAGCTTCACATTACAGGTTTGGAGAAGCATAAAACATTAAGGTCAATAGAATAGAAGAAGATAAAGCTCTTTTTGAATTTTTTATGTGTTTTGAAAACGTGAGAGCCTAAAGAATTATTGGAGTTGCTTGTAAGAATAGATCGACATGATGAAAATCAGAAGTTGGAAGATCCCTTTAAACAACATGAAGACATACAACATCTTGAAGAATCAAAACAAATGGATATGAAACAAGTTTGCATATGGAAAACTAAAACAAAATGAGAGAGCTTGAATGCCATATGCTCTTGAAGCATCCCTACAGCTTTGGATGACAATGTTGGAGTGTCTAAAGTGAACTTGCAAAAGTCAACTAGGATCATTGTTGAGTAAGCTAACGTTGACAAGCAAGCAAGACAGACTCATCTGGAACCACTACAGCAGGACGTAGAGAGAATGATTGAAAAATTGAAAGAAGAGAAAGGGACAATAGAGAAAATGCATGCAGAATGCAGACAAGTGCTAGTATACCACATTACAACACATAGTGTGGAAAAGCTGGCAAAGCATAGCACACAGGTTAAAGACAAAGTCACCCACTTATCAAAAGTGTTTCATGAGTTGCAGCTATCCATCCAAAGTATGAACTAAGGCACAGTGGCTTGGGATGAGCCACATGTAAATGTTGGGGGTCTGTTGGCGCAGGCCTATTTTTGGAGCACGTGCAAGAGGGGGAAGAAAAGCAACATGCAGAAGATGGCAGAAAGTAGCAGGTATAAAAATAAGGAAAATAAGCATGCAAAAAAAAAAAATGAAAAGCAGTGTGGCACACATGCAGATAGAGATAGCCATGTTAGGGTTAGAGTTTTGGACATGAATGTAATGGCTATAAGCTATTAAAATAGTATAAATAAATACCTAGGAGGTCTAGGTGGTGGTTGATCAGTTGTTTTATTGGTCAAGTTGTTGAGTAGTTCATTGTATGTGGTCAATTAGTAAAGGAGAAATAACGGATATGAATAAGCTATCTTTTGAGGGTTAGGTCACAAATTGTGGAGCCTCGTGTGGCCTATTCCACCTCACATAGGGTACTTACCCTCCTTTTTTATTGTAATCCTGAAGAATGTAATGCATGCAGTGTAGATTTTTCAGAAGATTGAATAAAAGAGAAGAAGAAACAGATCTTTGTGGATGTATCCCCAGGGGGGGTGAACCATGGTAAATCTTGTGTGTTAATGTGGTTGAATGGTTGTTTTGATGTTATGTTATGAATCAGTCACATAATGAATGGTTACCTATCTAATCATAGCATGCATGCATAGTTAGATGAATGAATGAACACTAGCTTAGATGAATGAATAATAATATTGATGCATGAGAAAAAGAATGAGAATATAGTATCAATCCCTTCCTAGAATGAAAACACCTAATTATTGCAGTCCCCTATAAAGCTATATTAGTTGAGACTGTGTCGTGAACTCTGTGTGCAACGTTTCCTTATGGTTTACCAAGAGGGCCAATAGTTTTGAGGGTTTTGTTGGAAACCTATTGAGATTAGAACCTGGGTCAGCCCAAGCGTCCAACACTTACCTTCTGTGAAAATTTGTAGGGAGGTAACATGGAGATAGACAAGAAATTTTCCATGAATTTTGATGGAGTCAAAACAAGAGTTGGATCACTGGAATTTCAGGTCACATAGCAGAAAATTGCAACAACTACGGAAATTCCCCTACAAGGTGAGAGGTGGTTCAAGGGGATGGTTCTGGATTCTTCATACTGTAATGATTATTTTAATCTATAATATCATAATGAAAATCTATCAAAAGGGGTGCCAAGGAACCATATTCTAGAACACCATGATAAGATGTTGTGAGTGATCAAGATATATTTCACTTGTGAGGGGTGTTTCACAATGGTAGACCTATATCATATCATACTACTTATGCATTTCATAGGTAAGAAATATCTAAATATTCCATATTATCTTTGTAGAATCTTGGGGAATATGGTTGAAAAATCACAAGCAAAGTCTAAGCAAGTTGAACCTAGTCTCTTTCACTTTAGTCTTATCAAGCTTTTAGTCCTTGAGGAGATTAACAAAACAAATGGAGAATGGAGTTCTTTTTTGTCTACATCATGTTTTTGTGTTGATCTGAACCCAGGGGTGATTAGTTTCCAATGATGGTTTGATCTTGTCACTCCTCCAAAGGGTTAGTTATAGATCGTTTTACTTGAGCGGATTGCAATTAAAAGGTATAGTTGAAGTCTTTATAGACTTGAATCCAAATCGAATTAAAGCCTCATTAAATTATTTATGTGTTACATATCATGCTTGCATTTAGTAATCTGTGTGCGGAAATTCATGAAAAGAAACATAAGAGCATAAACACATTAGAGAGATGACACTTCCCTTGATAACGAAGTTCACCCAATATGGGCTATGTCTTTGGGTCTTGCTCCAAATCTTGACTGTGCTATTCTCATTGTTGTAATGATGTCTCTCCTTTACAAGTTGTAAGGCCAAAGTCCCTTTCGGTGATGGCAACAAGAGGTCGTAATGTCATCATGAATTTTTACAAGCTTCACAAGTTCTTATGCTCATGAGGCATCCATGATGTTGACATGGACATCATTCCCACATACTCAATATAGAAAAAGAGGAAGAATAAGAAATGACCCCCATAATCATGGAGTCATATAATTCCTTAGATATGTTACCCAGATCCAAGTGCATATGCATCCCATACTCAGATCCCGAAAACTACGATATTTTTTACTGCTTCGTTGGTCACTTATCATCCAAGTGCCACAATTTCTCCTTGACATGTCGATAATTTTTTTATATGTAAGAAGAGAAGAAATAAAGAAGTAGAAGGAATAAGTTTTCCTTGTTTCCTTGATGCAACTTTTCCATGCTCCTTCAGACCTGTATCAAGCGTACTATGATGCAACATTCAATGATAAAACAACATATTAAAAAACATGCTTACATTGGCTCTTTCATAATTTAGCCCGTTGATCAGAGTCTTTGTTGTCAAAACAAACATCGCGATTAGATTCGCATCGTTGACTAACATAAATTTGACTGTCAAATCATCTCCATTGGATATTGTCACCTTCAAGCCTCCTCTAGACCTCTACCTCGATCCACGTGCAAGTCTCTACAATTAATTCATTAAAAACTGCATAGAAAATCATGCCTGGTACAAACTGGGTGCGCTTCTCCTTATATGCATTGGAAAAATACACCTTTTAATAAATTACTTGGGTGGATTTACCAACCCAGGTCATTGGTATGTTGGAAATTGGATTTAAATTAAAGTTATTTGTTGGGGAGATCCTAGGGACCAACCTACAGGCCTTCGACTTTACCCATTTGTTATAACCATATTCATATTTTGGGGTACGTCGGATTTGGTGGATATTTAGGACCATATATGGTGGGTTTTTCCACCAATTTTGGTGGATTGGGGTTGGTTGTTGGCCAACCCCTTTTTTAAATTGAAATTTTGGTTATTTTCCCTCATTGGGCATTTTCCCGCTGCCACGTGGCAGCCCATGATTGGGCCACATGGTGGCCATCCATTGGCCCACTTGTCTACCAAGTTGTTGACTATACCTACCACTTGTCACGTTGTCAGTAGGCCACGTGGTGTCCATCCATTGGCCCACTTGTCTGCCAAGTTGTTGATTGTACCTACCACTTGTCACGTTGTCAGTAGGCCACGTTGTGTATCCTGGGTAGTACCACGTGGCATCACTTGAGGGTGACATGTGTCACATTTTTCATTGGCCCATTCGGTGGCCCAAAGTGTCGAATCAGCATGTCACGTGGCACATTGTCATTGGGCCACATCAACATGTTGACGTCACTGCCACTATGCCTGCCATGTCATGTACAACCTGCCATGTGGCTCTACAAATGCCACGTCACGTATGACCTGCCATGTGGCTCTACGGATGCCATGTCACCTGCCACATCCTATACAGATGACATGTCACTTTCCATGTATTGTACGACCTATCACTTGATTGTACAGACTGCAACGTGGCAATTTCTCATTGGTCCACATGTCGACCTGAAAATGCCAAAAATGAGTGATGTGTGGCAGCCTCTGGTGCTCCCATGTTAGCATGTTAATGTCATCAGTACATGTGTCTCTCTCTGACTGTGCCACGTACTCTGTATGGATGTTGACATCATTAGTACGGTTTCTTACGTCAGCAGTACAGATGTGAATATCTTGACCAAAACTTTTACTTTGAATATCTTTTGATCCGTAACTATGTTTGATGAACCGTTTGCGCTATTGGAAATATTACGACGCGATTTTCACAATGGTGCCAATTTTTACGAGCTTTTTGGACTTTGAATTTTTCCCTTTTCCATTTTTCGAGGCCATTCTGAGCCTCCTGGGACACTTCTCAGACTTCTGAGATATTCCCTAGATCCTTCTGGATCATGTGCAGAGGCCATTAGTTCTCCACCATATAAGATATTTACCCCTTACACAAATTATAAAGAAACTTCTAGCAATTTCAAAAGGAAACGAGGAAATGATAAAGAACAAGAGCCTGTTGGAATTGAAACCCCTGAGACTACAACCAGAATATCTCTTAGAAAAGGATCCAAGGAGAAGGAAAAGGGTAAAGAGCCATTAAAACATGGTATAAAGACCACTGAAAACATTTAAGAAACCCCTGACAATAAGAGAAGCAAGATGAATGGAAAAAAACTTATTTTGACTCTTGAAGTAGAAAAATAGAAAAACTCAAGAGACCCATGACTAGCTCAGTTGTGAATAAACTAATCCCTACATATGAGGTATCCTCTCATCATGAAGCTGAATGAATTATGGCAATCCAACCCCCATCAAGTAAAAAGGTGTTGTTTAGTCGAGAAGTACTTGACAAAGAAAAACTTAGCAGACCTGTGACCAGATCAACAGGAAGGAGACAAACTCATGATGAAGAGACTAGACCTGAGATACCTATTCAGTGTGATGTTGAATAAGTTTTTGAAGCTCAGTCTCCTTCAGAATAATATAACATGATAGTTAACACACTAAGGAAACAATTAAAATAAGCTCAGGATGTGATTGTACAACTGAGGGGAGAAAACAAACAAATGAAAAGAAAGATAACAGAACACTTGGATTTGTGTGAAGGAGCCTTGGCAAATAGCAAGAGGATGGTTAAGAGATAGCTACCCCTACACAAAAAAGTAAAAATCTTATGTAGATAGAACAAAACATTACATGCAAAGGATAGGTTGAGGAAGGAACAAACTGCAAAGAAGAATCTGGATTTGTTGGCTCAAGTGGCAATGGAATGATTTGTTAATACTCAACATATATCATGTGCTTTTTTTGTGAGGTTTACCCAATTTTAGAGATGATAGATTAATCTTGGAGAATTTTTGAAACATCAGCAATCAGGAACAAGGATTTTGTAACAACTTTACCATATTTTCTATGAAACTGTTGAAATAGAGATTTCATAGCAAGTCTCATGGTCACTGTGAAATCACATAGTCATCCCATGTTAAAGCATATTCGACTTCTAGATGTGATGAATTTGTCAATTCATCATCAGGATCGAAAGATAAATTATTTTTTCATTAAATATATGTAATCAAAATATGTTATGGTTTTATGAGTTAGTTAAGAATTTAAATCCTAAATATAGGAGTATGTGGTAAGTAGTTAGTAATTAGTTACTAATTCATTGTAACTCCTTCTAAAATTAAAAACACTAAATATTTCGGCGTTCTTGAGCTAAAATCAATGTAACTCTATATATGATGAAAGAAACAAGGTTGAAGGGTTCAGGACTTGATAAAATACTTCTTGGACATTGTGTATTCAGTTTTTGTGTTAATGAAAAGATTTTGAGAAAAAAATCTTGGACATTTTGTCTTAGAGATTCTTGTGTTGGTAATCTATAGTGCATTTTCTTTTTGAATGTTTTCCATCTTGTTTATCATTATGTTTATTCTTTGTATTTTGAATGGATGATTATAGATAGAGAATTCATCGTTTATTCTCTTTATCTCACATTCAACCTCTTGCATTAATCTTCTAATATTATAACATAATTCATCCACTAGTTGGTGCTCTGTTATAATTGATGTGTTGCTTTCTTTTGACCACCTTACTACAATAGCTATGATGACTGACAAATTTCTATCTACCTAGCCTTTGAAGTAAATTTTTTCATATTAACCAGTTTTGAAATCTTTGATTTTACATCTCTTTATTATGTCTCCATGCCTAATGGGTGTTTCACTCAACCCTACCACCATATTTTGAAAGCTTCACTCAACCGAAGATCTAGCCATTGTGCTTATTAAATAACCAATCTTTTTGTGGTTGAGTTATCAGAGAGATCCCTCTCTAGGTTGGAAGGGCTAGCTTCCAATCTACAAGTTGGTTTGTAGTTACCTCTGGGTTTTCCTTCCACATCCAAGGAAAATTATAAAGTGATAACATGAACCTTCACTAATAAATAGTTATAGAAAAAATACCAAAATGTGTTGTTTAAGACAAATTTGAGAATTAGTAAAAAACCCCAACTTCCATGAGATATATCTCACAATTTACAATGATTAAAAATACAAAAACATTTTCACATGTAACTCGCTATGTCTCCTTAAGATTTTGAAGGTTTCAGATTCATATATTTGACAAACAAAAATTCCAAGATGACCCTTTTAAAACTAATTGCAAGATAAGTCCAAAGCCTTTTCTTCCATGGAATATATATAAGTAGTGAACCATAATCTGAAATTTGTACCACCTTTACTAGGCAAGGTCTCCTTAATATCCACCAAATTGCACTATCTAAAACTTCCCAGAAAAAAATTATAGCTAAAATACCAATATGACTCTTTTAAAATTGCATTTAGGACGAGTTAAAAACCTTGTCTTCAATAGGCTATATCTCCAAAAGTATAATGACCTGGAACCTAGAATTTGTACCAGAGGTACCTTGATATGTCTTCCAAGTAACCTCCACATTTCATTGTTTGAATCGGTATAGAAAAAAAATTATAGTGAAAATTCTAAGATGGTTCGCTTGAAGAAGAAAAACCCTAGGATCGATGCTCTGATACCAAATGTTATGAACCAAATAAACCAAAAGTACACATCATATACACCAATGTGAGTTTGGAGAACAACTACTTAAAGAGATATGAGTTACATAATAACTACTTAAAGAATAGGATAACCTACTCCAAATATCCAAATACAATCATACATAAAAATTATACCCAAATACATTCATACATCAAAATTCACATGTCCTCAATTATGAATACATGATCTTTATATATAATTATTTACACACTACACATGAACCCCCTTTACTATAATCCTGGCCCTATTACATGTAAATTTACACATTACATGTACATTTATCCCCATATATGCCCCCATTTGGTGTCATATAAAATACATTTAACCTCATATATGCCCCCCTTGGGTCATAACAGAGGTGGATAGTTACCCAGGTACATAGGACTAACCTATAGAATAAAGGATTCGATGTTCATACGAGGAATTCCATAGGCACATTAGAATGGAAGGGGTTCCTTAGGCCCAATATCCAAATTACAACAACTAGAGAGATATCTCTAGAATCAAATGATGATGCTAGAACATGCATGGGACTAGATGAACAAAATCCCCCTCCTGAAGTCTAATGCAACTCATACATGTTCAATAAAAATTGTACAATCAACTGGATCACTGAACCTTCAAGTGTAAGAGTCTCAATCATTCGATAATGATATGAAGTCGAGCACATGAGAAACAACCAATTGAAAGAGAACATGTGACTCTCCTTTCTTGGTTTGAGGCACCGACCAATGATGAAGATGATTCCAAGGTACACATTCCTCTAAGCTAGACCCCTAGAATACAATTGTTGAATTCGATAGGGGAAGGCCTGCTAGAATCAATGCAATGTAGAATCTTTGAATATAGCACGAGGTAGAAAATAAGTTGTGACTCAAAAAAACTGGAATAAAAAGGAAATGGGGAAGGAAATTAGAGGAGGACTCAAGACTTCCCTTGTTTAGAGCATAAATGCAGGGATGATCTAGTAGTGACTGAAAGTGTTCCATGGGGAATGGTTAATTACCTCACACAAGGATTTTCAAAGATATATCATTAAACAATGGGGATAATTATATTTCAAAGTTGGGAAACATGGGATGGGTACAAACTGTAACATGACTCAATGTGGAACTGAATAGACTCCATGGGACAAAAGGGTGACTCTTCTCAAGTGATTTGAACAAGGGAAACAAAAAGATTCTACCAAAAACTAAAAAGAAAAAGGATCTCCTAGTATTGCCAAGGGGGATTCCAAGAGGAAAGGAGAATATATGTAGTACAGAAAGGAGAATACAACAGTTCTAACCAATGTGGTGAGAGACACATTATCCAATCAAAATACCATTAGCAGGAACAAAAGATGGGGATATATATATATATATGGGGAACAAGGAGATAAATTCCCCGGAAAATGGGGATATATATATATATATAGAAAATAAGTTGTGACTCAAAAAAACTGGAATAAAAAGGAAATGGGGAAGGAAATTAGAGGAGGACTCAAGACTTCCCTTGTTTAGAGAATAAATGTGGATGATTCCAGTAGTGACTGAAAGTGTTCCATGGGGAATGGTTAATTACCTCACACAAGGATTTTCAAAGATATATCATTAAACAATGGGGATAATTATATTTCAAAGTTGGGAAACATGGGATGGGTACAAACTGTAACATGACTCAATGTGGAACTGAATAGACTCCATGGGACAAAAGGGTGACTCTTCTCAAGTGATTTGAACAAGGGAAACAAAAAGATTCTACCAAAAACTAAAAAGAAAAAGGATCTCCTAGTATTGCCAAGGGGGATTCCAAGAGGAAAGGAGAATATATGTAGTACAGAAAGGAGAATACAACAGTTCTAACCAATGTGGTGAGAGACACATTATCCAATCAAAATACCATTAGCAGGAACAAAAGATGGGGATATATATATATATATGGGGAACAAGGAGATAAATTCCCCGGAAAATGGGGATATATATATATATATATATATATATATATATATATATATATATATATATATATATATATGGGGAACAAGGAGATAAATTCCCCAGAAAAAAACTATATGGTGGTAACATTAAAGGTGAAACTACAAATGGAAGTGATCAATGGAAGGGACATTGATGGTAATCTCCTTGGGGGTAGGTGGATGGTGGCATACAAATGAAAAATTGTCACTATATGGATGAATAAAAAGGCTTAGGATATGTGATAATCAAACAAATACCAACATAAATGGAGGATTCCAAAGGCTATGGATTTAAACATGATAAGAAGAAATCCATGTGTTTCAACTCTAGTATGTAGACTAACTAGACTCCCAATCCCTAAGGGGGTTCAACTATATGGGAACCAAAAGGAAACAAGGATCATTATTCTAGGGAACCCTTGTGAGCACATCTCTATCATCGGGTAGATGGAAAATGAAAAATATGGAGGGTTTGGTCCATCTTCCCAAGTGAGGGGATTCCTTGATCCAGGTGGATATTGGTGGCCACCCACCTATTCCAACTGGCTCCTCTTGTCCATTTTTTTTCAACACGTTCTTATGTACTTCTTTGTAATTGTGGGTTCTACACTTCTAAGGCACTTTGAAGCCCCCCACAACCTCCAGGTGGATATGGGTGGCCTCTTGCCTAATCCAACTGGCTTATTTTGTATGTTTTCATGTCAACACATCTTTTTGTACTTCCAGGGCCATTTTGGGGCCCTAAAAGTTTTTATTTTGGCTCTCCATATTTAAACTGTACACAGAGTCAAATTTTGATGGTGGAATGTGTAGTTATCTGAAAGGCCTCTCCAACGGGTTATCACGCGCCTAAAACAGAGGTCGTATGAAAACGTTACGAACCTGGGAAGTTGAGGTACCAACTTACACCAACTTACCCATAGGGGCCCACATGAATTTTGGCATTTCACCTTCTAGGGTTAGGTTTTTGGATGTCTAGGGTTTTGGAATTCATGAATAATATCAAAAAGGCATTTGGAGACTCATTGTAGTCCATTATTCTTAGACAGATGCGTGTAGCAGTCGTATCTCTTCTCAGAGATAGGTACCACCATTCAAGAAAGTGTTTCGGTTCTGTAGTTTTACAATTTCATCCTATTTCATTATTCAATAGAAGATATTGTTCATTGGATATATGTGTTATTATTCATATCTCGTTGTTTATTGTATTCAGTCTGTTAATTAGTTCGTTCCACTCCTAAATCTAGATCAGTGGTATCAAAGTGGTCTTCTCTTCATTTATTTTTCTTCGTGCATGTCCCCAACAAGATCTGGGTATAATAAGTTGGGACTCGAACCAATCCAGCCATTAAAAGACCAGTCGCACCGAGCCCGACAAAAACCCATGGGGGACGAAAAGAAAGATGATGGAGAAGGAGATCCTAATAAAATGTTTCTCAAGGAAGCCCTTGTGTGACAAAGGAATGAAATGATGTACAACTTCGTGCAGATCCTTTGACGACTGTCCACAGGAGAAACATATTCATCGAGCGACCATGCAACCCCCTTCAAGGTACAAGTAAATTTTGATATTTCATTATTTGAAGGTCTAATAGATGCATATTCTATAGATAAATGGTTGAATCTACTCGAAGGGTATTTTTCAGTCCACAATTTTTCCGATAGGGAAAATATCACTTTTGCACTCCTCAAGTTCGTTCCCCATGTTAAAGACTAGTGCAATACTTACTCTGAGCAAAGGTCCATGGAGAAATATGCAATATTTGTGGCGGCCCCTACATGGGATTCCTTCCGAGATTCCATTAAAGAATAGTACTAAACTTTTGGAAGATACGAGGACTAGTACACCAGATGAACCACCCTACGTCAAGAAAGGGACCAGAAAGTACCAAATTTCACCAATTTTTCCATACCCTACACACCAAATTAGGTATCAAAGACTCTGAGCATCATCTAGTGCTCAAATATTATAGATGTTTTCATAGATACATTCAAACAAAAATGGAGTTTTTGGACATCACCTCATTGGGCACGGCTTATAGATACGCTGTCAAGATTCAGCAGAAATTTAAGCAGAAAGGTGAGAGTTTGGATCTGCAAATCCCTCACAGTCGAAGCAGGACAAAGGCAGCCCCAACCCACATAGAAAGGGACCAAGTCGATATGGCCTCCCTCAGTACAACCAGTCCAAGACACAACATAAGAAGGGAAATAAGAAGACGAAGAAGGACACGGGAAAATGGTGTGAGTACCATAAATACCCTTGGAACAACACCGAAGAATGCCACTCCAAGCAATCTCTCATGGTCGAATTGAAGGTTTCCTAGTCAGAAGTTGATTCTCATTCTGAATCAAATCCTGAAGGAGGGAAGTGAATTATTGATGTTGAACCCAGTTCCACTGTCGCTACCACCAAAGTCTGTCCAAGTGAACCAAAAGAACCAGAATAAGGGGATCGCCTCTTTCACTTGAAGATGTGGGTAAAGGGGGATTTGCTTCATTTCATTGTTGATAGTGGTAGTCAGAAGAACCTGATTTCAGCAAAGGTCATCAAGTAGTTGGACCTGCCAACGACATCGCACCCGCATCCCTACACCATCAGCTTGCTTCGCCAAGGAAGAGATCTTTGTGTCATCGAAAAATGTTGTCTCCCCTATGGCATCAAGCCTTTCAAAGATGAGGTATTGTGTGATATTTCTCCCCTTGAAGTTTTTGATGTTATTTTAGGACAACCATATCTATGGAAGCGTCATGTTTTTTATGAGTCTAGAACCTGTAGTGTTATTATTACTTTGGGTAGACAATTGTACAGGATACCATAGGTAGCATTGCCTATTGATATTTCTTTAATATCTGCTAAGCAATAAAGTAAGTTCATCTCACAGACCGAGAATTTCGTCTTCTTTATGATCCATGATCACAGTAAGAAGAAGGTCACTTCCACATATGTGGCTTCTACACAGAGCCTCTCTTTGCAGCAGAAGCAAGTGGATGGGACCATGGAAGAATATAGAGACATCTTCTCCTCCCCTACAGGGGTACTGACACTCTTAAAAGTAAATAATCCAATTGATCTGACCCCCGACACACCTCTACCTAATGGACCAGCTTATCGTCGCTCGCTGATGGAAAATGATGAAATCGGGAAATAGATTCAAAAGTTGCTTCAAAAGGGGCACATCAGACCCATCTCCTCCCCTTGCGGAAGCACAATTGTACTGGTGCGGAAGAAGGATGGGACGTGGCGAATTTGCATTGATTACAGAGCCTTAAAAAAAATCACAGTCAAGAACCGGTACCCCATTACCAGGATTGATGACCTTCTTGACCAACTCAAAGGGGAAAATTTCTTCAGTAAGATTGACCTAAATTATGGCTAGCACCAAGTTCCCATCGAACCAACTGATGTATGGAATACAACTTTCAAATCTAAAGAAGGTCTCTTTGAATGGCTAGTCATTCCCTAGGTTGATGGATGATGTATTGAGACCCTTCACCAACTCCTTTGTGGTGTTATATTTGGATGACATCCTCATCTTCAATAGGACATGGGAGGAGCACATGCAGCATATTCAATAGGTTTTGAGCTCTCTGCAGCAGCACAAGCTATATTCCAACTTGGAAAAATTGTCTTTTGGCATGAACAGGGTCTAATACTTGGGCTACATTGTTGATGAGCATGGGGTACATGTTGATCTAGCTAAGATCCAAGTCATATATGATTGGCCAGCCCCAACCACACTGACCAAGATTTGGAGCTTCTTGGGACTAGCCAACTTCTATTGAAGGTTCGTGTTGGGATTCTCCCATATTTCATGGGCCCTTAGCCAGGTGACCAAGGGTGATGGTAGGGCCAATTTTGTGGGGGGGAAGGAGAAAAAATGATCATTCAATGATCTGAAGCATCGCGTGTGATCAGCTCCAGTACTCTCCTTGCCCAATCTGCAGCAACCATTCGAGCTTGAGACCGATGCATCTGACTATGTGTTACAGAGAATCCCCCTATGGACAAGTGGATTCCCTCTTGGGATCTAGACTCCTAATACCAAGACAAAAAGGGTGCTAACGTTGGTCACTAAAATCCTTTTAAACCTAGCTAAACTAATGTATAGAGAAGAGAAAGAAAGGTGTACCTTTTTAACAATGTTTGTCCTCGCACAGTCCAAGTTGAGCTTTGATCCCCAAGCTCCTCGACAAGTCCTGCAATCCAATTGAGAACAGAACAAGCTTCCTATTCTACTAATATTAGCTAGAAACTAGATCTATCTAATAGAGACAATTTCATGTAGAATAAACACAACCTTGAAAGAAACAGGCCAAGCACATATGTATATTAATGACAACAATAAAGAATACGTACAAACCTTTGATGAAGGTGCAACAACCTCTCCCAGCTCTCCTTGTGCAACCCTTTTCTCAAGTAATCCACACACAAACTGATCATGCTTCAATGATATCTCCCTTATGAGATCATAATTTTGATGCCTTCAATGTCTCCCTTTCCTTATGAGATCATAAGTTAGGTGCTTCTCAATTTCTCCATATGCTTTTCACCATGAGAAGGCCTCCTTATATAATATTGGAGAGACCCAACCACCTTAGATATTCTTGGGATAGGTTGAGGATATTTCTCCTTTAGTTGTAGATCCTCCCTAAGATCAAGCCTTGACCTCAAATTCGAATCAAACCAACTCCAAAGATGAAGGGGATTTTTCCCTGATTTTCCTCAACAACCCAAAATTAGCTCAAACAGGCCAGCGCTCCCCCAAAAGGGTGCACAGAGCATTGCAATTCTCCCCCAAAGAAGGGTAGGGAGCACTAGCACTCCCTAACAGTGGGTAGGGGAGCGTTGCCCTTCAAAATTCATGTTTAAGTGGTTTTCTTCATGGAAAAAGATTTGTATTCTTTATCAAATGATTTATCCTTCTTAAACCAGTCTTTGAAGGTGTCTTAAGTGTCCATGTGATGTCGTTAGAGACAAGACATAGGTGATATGGAAGTATGATGTTTGCGACACTTGCGTCCAAGATGCGACATTTGCGACACTTGTAATGACGACAATAGGTCATCATCGAAGTGAGTAATTTTTATGTGTAACAGATTGCCCCCCAAAGTGCGAAGTTAGAAGACAGAAATTGATGACTGAATTACTTTGTAGACTTTTTTGAGCAAGGGTATGGAGTTAGAGAACCTGGCAGAAGCTGCACACAACCATCAAACAAATATTATAACATGTTTCAAACCCAAGGCAGACATACATATGCTTGAGTGATAAAGACTTTCAAGGTATGGACGCCATAAAATACATTGTGGATCCATAATTATACTGACAAAAGAGTATAGCCACCAAATATACAATGTGGATCTATACTTCCATGACATGAACTGATCATAGCCACGAAAAATACACAGTGGATCTACGAGACGACAAGACATAGCCACAGACCAATACAAAGTGGATCTATGTGATAGTATATGTGTCAATGCTCAAGAGAAACTCCATCACAACCTGGGAAAAGTACATATCAGAGTGATCACTCAACCCAAGGTCTTATTATCGATCCTGATGTAGTATGAATCTAACCATGCAAATAGATGTCCTGATGTCGAACATGGCAGAGACCACTTGATTACCGGTCAATGAGGTAAATTGTTAACAAGTGCGAGGGAAATCACCATTGATGTCAATGATTCCCAAGGTACCCTAGTACATTCCAGCAAATGTGAATAGATGAGTTGAGGTCGAACATCCATGGAATCATCCGATCAGAGGTCAATGATGTAAACCCACTGTCGGAAGCGAGGAGGCTTGCCATTGAGGCATGCATGTCTCAAGGTACTAACTGGTTTCTAAGTCTATTTCTCAGTAATGTGTTGAAGTCGACAAGAACAGACTCGTCGAAGGAGGGCCTTGATGTATCCCCCGTCAACGACATGAAACAGACACAGAGATGTAATTTGGTAGATCAAATGAACACGGACTAACACGGGTATTGAAATAGGAAAATGGTGATGGTTGACTCTCAAGGCAGATACTTCCCTTGAACATTGAGGCACATCGGCAGAAACATGACATGGACCAAAACACGATAATTCAGTGGATACTGTGACTTTCGTCGGGTGACCCAAAGGAGTAAGAAAACTCAAAGGATTGGTTCAGTGTAGAGGTTCAGCGGATTAAAATATGTGCAAAGACAAAGTGTTGTGTTCAAGGGCGACTGTAAGGGTGATTGATGATGTTCTCAAAAAACTGTTTGGCTTGCTTCCTTCAAATTTTTTCCCCATCCAGATAGATGAGTACCTATTTTTAATTTAACGAGATCAAGGAGGGAAACACATTCTCAATATAACTCACCTTCGGTAAGTCCCTCTTCCTTTGTTTAACGAACTGGAAGAAGTAAGATTTTGGTCCCGTATGGGCCCTTCAATGTATGATTGTTTAACGAGTCCAGAGAAGGTAAACTCAATGATTTTTCATGTTTAGAGAGTCTAAAAAGAAATTAAATATGACTCCAGTGTTTTCCTTTTTCATAATGTTAGTCTCATGAGGCCGAAAAAGAGATGAATTATCACTCGAAAGATGCCCTTTCAAACCTTTTAATGAGTGGGAAAGGAAGCAAGATCACTCGGTAATATTTTCATGTTTAGAGAGTCTGAAAAGAGCTTAAAGGAGATTCCAGGGGGTTCCTTTTTCGTATAAACTTTACGAGTCTGAAAAAGTGATAAAAGTATACTCGGTTACATTCTCATGTATTTATGAGCACGAGAAAGAACAAAGACTAAGCTCAGTATTGGTTTCATTTTTGCACAAGATTGAAACAAAATTAAACTATGCTTGTAAATTCCCAATGTAATTTCCAAAGGTTGGGATACTAGTGGATGGGTGGTACTTTGCCCCCAGCTTGAAATGCTAGTGTCTTAACTCCAGAATGATAATCAAAGGTTGGAGACGTGCCCCCCCAAGCTTCAATTCATTCACCGACTTTGAGTTTGTCACCAATTTATGTACTAGATGGAGAAAAAGGATAAGGGTGGATGAAATGAAGGTTAAAACATGACACCTAACAAAAGACTCGACTTGAACGGAGAGGTAATTGTTTCATTTTTTAATGAGATTGACACAGGAAAAGAACTATGCTCAAGGATCTAGGTTCAATCCCCAGATATCTGTTTCATTTTTTAACGAGCTTGTTACAAAGAAGAGAAACTATGCTCATAGTTTCTGTTTCATTTTTTATCGAGCTTGCTATAGAGAGAAAAACTATGCTCGTAGCTTCTATTTCATTTTTTAACGATCTTTCCAGAAAGAAGAGAAACTATGCTCATGACCTCTACTTGATCATGGCTTCCAAGAGGATAATCCCCTGGAAGGGATACATGTCAATGGACAAAAATCGATCATGGCTTCCAAGAGATCTTTACTAGATGGAAGAGAAGCACTCTGGAAAGAATACATGTCGACTACCTCGATAAGGGTAGGGAGATCTGGATCTAATAGCCATATCGAAGAGATCACCATGTCGAAGAGATCACCATGTCAACTACTGGATCTAAATCATCAGGAGTTGAAGTCATGGAAGACAATGCCACATAATTAACATGTGGCAAGGGTGAACTGTTTGCATATACGAACCATTTAAGGAGGTAATCCAGTCAGTACCGATGAATGAAATTTGATCAATAGTCACAATTCCTCCATCGTGAGGAAAAGATATGACACGAAAAAGAGTGGACACAATAGCTTTCATGACATAGACATAATCCCGCCCAAGGAGTAAAGCGAAATCCAAGGTGTCTTGGACTACCATGACATCAATAAATACGGTTTTCCCTCCCAAAGTTATGGGAAACTGAGGAAGGTTCCCTAAAGGTTGACTGGTTATTCTATTAAAAGTTAACACATTCTATGTAACCAGCGCAAGCTGAGGACAACCCAAAGCTTGCCAAGCAATAGAGGAAAAAATACTAACAGACGCTCCTTCATATATCATCGTCTGAGGAATGTCTCGACCACAAACCTGTACTGTAATCTGGAAAGGAATGTGAGAGGGAAGACGAGGTCTAGTTAGCGCACCCCAATCAAAAAGTATGGCCTCGTTACTTGGAGGGGGTTCCACGGGAGAAGGAGGAATTCCCCCCATCACGGAAGATTTTGTATCAACGAGAAAAACGTGGGAACTATCAGGTTTACTCTCTAGGGGGAGAGTAGGATCGACCGATGACGAGATCAGATCGACCACTTGGGCTTCATTCTCCAAGGGGAGAATGTGGTTGACAGGTGGAAACGAATCAACTGCTCTGGTTTCACTCTCTAACGGGAGAGTGGGATCGATCGAGGATGAAAACAGATCGACCACTTGGCTTGCACTCTATAATTTTTAAACCTGCGAAGTAAAGCAATGCATATAGATTCTTAAGCAATACAGAAATTAATCAATGGCTCATACATAGAGTACACAGAGATTTTATACCGAAAACCCTCAACCAAG